>AWOL01S0177598.1:33646-94280 GCA_000715115.1 Nicotiana otophora
GGAGGGGGGTGGTGGTGGTGGTGGTCCATTTTGATTTGATTTATGATGACATTTGTTATGTAATAACTATGACACTATTTTCTTTATCTTTATTTACCGTTATTTTCACTTTTGGTATGTATATAATTTTACCATTCGATGTATATATATTTACAAGTCCCGTACCAATAATTCTAGAATTTGTCCTGAATGTTTGTCTAGGCGAAATTCTAAGTGTAGCTCGACTTGAGAAATGATTGTAGGTTCTCCTTGGTCCAATTTTAACTTTGAAAGCTTCTGTAGCCTACCAATATGATATCTCTAGTCAACTCTTTTGAGCCAAAGCCTTTTTCATTCAATAGCCACATTACAAGCCTTTATCCGTTCTATAATGACCCTCTCTTGTCACCCAATCTTTCCTTAGCATTCATGATGAACAATTGGCAAAAGCATAAGTTTGGGGGAGAGACGAGGAATTTGAAAGTGATAAAAGGTTCAAATAAGAAAAAAGAATTATTGAAAAGGAAAGGCAAAGAAAATGAAGAAAAGCCAAAAAAGAAATACGTCCAATAAGAAAGTGAAGGTTGAAGGGATTCAAAGAACGCAATGATGAAAGACATGGAATGATGAGAAAAGGAGAAAAATGATTGTCATGAGTAAGAAAGACTGACGATATGTCTCTCTAGTCCCCCTAAGGAAGAAGAAAATGACTCAAAGAGTCAAGAAAGTAGGAGCCGAAATGAGAAAATGTAGTGCTTAAGGAAAGATGAAACCATCATAATTCGATAAAGGCCTACCTTGATCCAAAAGTCCTCATTACATCCTGTTAAATCCCTATATGATTTCAAATTGAGTGAGCTTACATTAGTGGTGATTTACATAAGGAGCAAGCTTATGGTACTTAGAGTCGGACTTGTGGCATTCTTTTAAGAGTGATGGATGCACTTCTTCACAATCCTTATTTTGAGTGGTACATTCTAAAAATGTGAGATTTGCTCATGGAGAGTAAAGGAGGAGGATTTTGGGATCTACAATGGCCTATGTGATAGAGCGAGCTTCCTTGATGAATTGAGTCAACTCTTGATGCTCTAGTGTCACATTAGAACTATAGTACTCAAAATATCGTAACGTGATATTGTAGATAATTCATTTGTGTTGAGGGTAATTATTAGTCCCAATTGATGCTTGATGGAGTCACCTTAGGCCAGCTGAAATATCCTTTTCTTTTTCTTGTGGAGGTGGGAATTACCCTATTTTCTCGAAGACAAGAAAAAGTTTAAGTTTGAGGGAGTTGATTAGTAGGGATTTTAACCTGTTATTTGCTCTCTTTTACTTGTGTTTAGGGCCAAAAATGCGTGAAGGTATCCCCGGAAACTAATGTAATATGCTTGCTTGCAGGGATTGTTCAAAATGATCCAAAGGAGTCATAATCAACTCATAAAGGAGTCAAAACTTGAACAAAAACCAAGACTGGGCCAAAAGGATGTGAAACGCGGACCACACAAATATTGTGCGGCTGCGAAAGCTACAACGCGGTCGCGAGCACTATTTTTGAGGTCCGCAAAGGGAAGATTCAAAGAGATGGATTTTTGGGCTAAAATATGAATGCGGACCGCGTCAAAAAGGTGTGGCCGCGAAAGTCCCTACGCGGCCGCAATTAGAATTACGCGGACCGCGGTTACTAAAGTTCAGAGAGATGACAGTTTAAGAAAAAACAAGAAGTGCGGTCCGCGTCAAGATTATGCGGCCGCAGAAGTCTCCTACGTGACCGCGGTGGCATTTACACTGTCCGCAAACCCCAGATCCAGAAGTGAAGAACGTGGACCGTGATCAGAATTACGCGGCCTCTAAAGCAGGAGTGTGGCCACGGTCAGAATTACACGGCCGCGTAACCTCCGCAGGGGTACTTTTGTCCAGAAATTTCAGGTTAGTATAAATAGAACTTTTTGTCATTTTTAGGTTATGTTGTGTATTTGCTGAGCACGGGAGACGGCTGGAAATTCCCTTTTGGGTAATTTTGTATTAGATTCACCTTATAACATTAGATTTTCATCTTTTAATCTAGTATTATGAATTTTATCTTCTTTTCATCTTTGATATCTGCTATTGCTATGAGTAGCTAGACCCATAGCTAGGGTTATGACCTAACCTTAGTGTGTGTATTTAATGGGTACTGAATTTTAGGGCTTGAACGTTTATGGATTAGTGATATTTAGCCTAGTTCTTGATAGAATTGTAGAATTAGTGGTTGCAAACACTGATTCATGCCTTTATGATATGGTCTCTTCTTGAAAAAGAGGGATTAAGTCTAGGAAAACTAGGCTAACAAGGAATTGGGGTGAACTGAAGAAATTGATAGCCCCAATTAAAGGGTTAAACCTATAGATAGTAATACCCGACTTGAGCTAATATCACATGACTTGCATGAATACCTATTTGGACTTGAGAAAATCAAATTGGAAAAAAATCACTCAAACTAACGAGAGATATAGAGTGAGTGCTTGGGTGTGATAGCTATATTACAACCCCAAATTAATCAAGCTCGACCTAGATTCTTGCTACCCGTTAGATGTCCACCTAGGCGGAAATCACTACCCTAGTCCTTTTAAATACTTGAAAACCAACATAAAATATATTGTACTTAGCTTTAATCATTGCATACAATAGAATAGAATTAGAAGTAGAATCAAAACCAAAATGTGTGGAAGCATAATTGGGAACGAAACATGCAATTAGACTTAGATATAAACCTAATTCCAAATCAATTAACTCCCTGTAGATTCGATCCCGACCTTATTAGGTAAAACTGCATCAGCCATCCTCGCTACTCAACAGTAGTGCATGCTTGGATCCGATCAGCTATCACACTTTACGAGCAGTGGCCAGATAGAAAAGTTTATGTTGGAATGAAGCTAAGCCCAGAAATAAAAGGTAAACTTGTCAAATTTTTACAAGCTAATGCAGATTGCTTTGCTTGGTCACATTCAGATATGAGAGAAATACCACCGGAGGTGATGACTCACAAGCTAAATGAAGATCCATCTTATCCACCTATCAAACAGAAGAAAAGGAAGCAGGGATCCTTCAAAAATCAGGTGATCGAGGATGAGGTACAAAAACTTTTAAACATTGGGTCCATACGAGAGGTAAAATATCCTAACTTGTTAGCTAAAACTGTAGTAGTACCAAAAAAGAATGGGAAATGGCGAGTTTGTGTAGATTATACTGATTTAAATAAAGCTTGTCCTAAAGACTCGTTTCCTTTACCGCATATAAATCAACTAATTGATTCAACTGTAGAACATGAGTTTTTGAGTTTTTAGATGCCTATTCAGGATATAATCAGATAAAGATGGATCCTTTAGATGAGGAAAAAACTTCCTTTATCACAGACATGGGGGACTTACTGTTATAAAGTCATGCCTTTCGGATTAAAGAATGCTCGAGCCACGTACCGAAGATTGGTAACAAAAATGTTCTAAGAACACCTGGAAAAAACTATGAAAGTCTACATCGATGACATGATAGTCAAGTCAGCACAAGTGGGGGATCATATCTAACATTGTTTAGATACCTTTCAGATTCTCCGCAAGTTCAATATGAAGTTAAATATCGAAAAATATGCCTTTGGCATAGCTTCAGGTAAGTTTTTAGGTTTCCTTATTTCTAACCGAGGTTTTAAAGTAAACCCTACACAGATCAAAGCCATTAAAGAAATACCAGACATACTCACGAGCAAAAAGGAGAGGCTGACAGGTAGGATAACAACTTTGAGAAGGTTTATTCCTAAGTCTTCGGAGAAATGTTTTAACTTCTTTTCAGTGTTGAAAAAGCAAAAACAATTCTAGTGGACTGATGAATGTCAGCAAGCACTCAAAAATCTAAAAGCATACTTGTCAAACCCACTGTTAGTAGCTAAACCAAAGGATGGAGAAAGGCTACTTATGTGTCAGAAATGGTGGTAAGTGTTGTATTAGTACGTGAAGACAAAGGTACACAATCTCCAATCTATTATGTTAGTAAATCTTTATTGGATGCTGAAACTCAATATCCTCACTTAGAAAAACCTACTTTAGCACTAATTATGGTATCTAGAAAGTTGAGGCCTTATTTTCAATGTCACCCTATCTCTGTAGTGATCGCTTACCCCTTAAGGAATATATTGCATAAGCAAGAATTATCAGGTAGGTTAGCCAAATGGGCTATAGAACTCAGTGAATATGGTATCATGTACCAACCTAGAACAGCGATAAAATCACAGGTTTTAGCAGATTTTGTGGCAGACTTCAGCCCAGGGATAGCTCCTGGAGGAGAAAAGGAACTGCAGGTATTCTCTGGATCTAATCCGGGTACTTAGATCCTATTTACTGATGGCTCCTCGAATATTAAATGAGTGGGTTTAGGCATTGTTCTAAACCCACCTTCAGGAGAAACCGTAATGCAAGCAATAAAGTGCCATCCCATTATTAACAATGAAGCAGAATACGAAGTTGCAATTGCAGGCCTGGAATTGGCACGAGAGCTCGGAATAGAGCAGATCATAATCAAAAGTGACTCGCAGCTTGTAGTTAATAAAATGCAGGGGACTTATATAGCTAGAGAGGCGCGGATGCAGTAATATTTGGAAAAGGCACGAGAATTAATTAGACAATTCCTATTGTGGAAAATCGGGCAAATACCCAGGGAGAAAAATGTGGAAGCAGACGAGTTAGCTAATCTCGCATCTGTTGCAGAAGTAACGAACGAAGATTAATCTACCGTAATACATTTTTTTCATTCGGCATTTGATCAAGATAAACAAGAGGTAAATTTCAATAATTTAACTTGGGATTGGAGGAACGAATTCGTTAATTTACTGCAGCACGGGATTTTATCTAAAGACAAGATAAAGGCTCAATCAATTAGACAAAAAGCTGCTCGTTATTGTTTGGTTCGTGGCAACTTGTACCGAAAGATGTTTGGAGTGCCTCTAGCAAGATGTCTTGGACTTTCTCAACCATAATATGTGATGAGAGAGGTACATGAGGGACACTGTGGAAATCATGCAGGATGAAGATCTTTGGTAAGAACTTTAATTAGAGCAGGATATTATTGGCCAAAAATTGAAGAAGATGCGAAAAGTTTTGTGGCCAAATGTGACAAATGCCAACGATATGGCAACAACATGCATCGCCCAGTGGAGCTATTACATCCGGTTATTTCACCATGGCCTTTTATGAAATGGGGGATGGATATCGTGGGTCCACTACAACAAGCCAAAGGAAAGGTACGATTTTTATTAGTATTAGCATATTATTTTACCAAATGGGTAGAAGTAGGTGCCTTCAAACACGTGCGAGACAATGAAATCAGAGACTTTATTTGGCGAAACATCATATGCCGGTTCGGAGTTCCAAAAGAAATCATATGTGATAATGGCCCGCAATTCATAGGTGCAAAAAATACAGAATTCTTTCAGAGTTGGCAGATTAAAAGTATAACTTCAACACCTTACCATCCTGTGGCTAATGGACAAGCCGAATCGACAAACAAAGTTATTATTAATAACTTGAAGAAAAGATTAGAGGAGTCAAAAGGTAAGTGGCGAGATGTGTTACCAGGAGTCTTATGGGCTTATCGAACGACAACCAAAACAGGTACGGGGGAGACTCCATTCTCACTTGTGCATGGTGCTGAAGCTTTAATCCTAGTTGAAATAGTTGAACCAAGCAACTGAAGAATCAAATGAGGAAGAGATGCAAATAAATCTAGATTTGCTTGAAGAAAGGAGAGAAGCGACTCTAATAAGGATGGCAGGGGAGAAACAAATTATTGGGCGATACTACAATCGGAAAGCTCATCTTAGATACTTCAAGATTGGGGACTTCGTCCTCAAAAAGGTTTTTCAATTGACAAAAGAGGCCAATGCAGGAAAGTTAAGTCCAAATTGAGAAGGACCCTACAGGATTCGAGGCATTGCTGGAAAGGGTGTGTATGAGTTAGAAACAATGGAAGGCAAAGTACTTTCATCAAATTGGAATGTTGTTCATTTAAAGAAGTATTACTTCTAAGCAAAGAAAGATCCCCTGGTCAGGAACAAAGCTAGACCACACCAAATGATGATATTAGACCTGAAAGACACGCGAGATACAAAATTATTCCCGGACTAGATTACAACCTTTATGATGGAAATAAAAAAGGGTTAAGCAATCATCATCTAAAAATATACTTCCGAGTCCCGTATGTATTTTCCTTTTCAGGAAATGGACCAAATTGAAGGAATAATCAAGTGCTCGAGATTTCATACTTCAAAGCTCTAATACTTGAGGGACATTAGTTATGAAGGAAAAGAAGACTGAAAGTCAAAGAAGACTAAAAGTCAGAATTCAAGCGTGGATCAACCCAAAAATCAAAAGTCAAGAGCCAATCAAGAGCCAAAAAATAAGCCTGATTCAAAAATCTTTGTAATAAGTTTTGATAAAGTGTAAACTCGCGGACATAAATTACAAGATCCTGCGAGCACTTAGGTTAAGGGCAATGATTAGTCATGGGTTGCAAGCTATACCCTAGAACTTTTTAAAATCCGTTATAAGAAAAACAGTTATGAAAGAGTTGTAGATGTTACACAAAAAGTAAATTGAATACTTGTAAAGTGTTATGTAATTTGAAAGTTCAAAACATGAAACTTCCTCAAATTATTTATGAAATTTCTTTAAAATATATATTTTCCTACTTCTCTCATATACTTACACCAATATGAAGTTGAGACATCTTCTTCATTAGTGTCAATTATAAAAGGGCCCTCTTTTATAAAATTCGTGTATATGCCAAAATCACGAAATATTAAAGCATTTTAAATGCAAGTCAAAGATTTTAAACAAAATCTCAAATTAAATGAAAGATCATATATTAAACTTGGCTAAAGTTAAGTATATACTTAGTTAAAACCAAAATGTTTGTTTGACCAACAAACCCCAAAATGAACCAGGGGTAAAAACTAACCATCTATTCCAAAAAGTAAAAAAGAAAACTTCCCATCAAAAGTTCAAAAACAAACTAAATTCTGAAAGAACACTAAGGTGAAGAATCCAATATGGCATCATCTGCAGCGGGAGAAGATTCAACTTGAACAGAAGAAGCTTGAACACCAACTTCACCAGGAGTAAGCTCATCACCTTCGGGAACGCCGACCTCAGGTGAGGAAAAGCTCTGACTTTGTTGAGTTTTTTCAATTGTTTCCTTAGATTTGGCGATCTCAGCATTCAAGTTAAACCTTCCTGGCTAGCCTCCATCAAAGTCTCGAGGCGGGTATTCAAAAAATCCCAACTTATATCAAGTGTCGATTTATCTTCAAGGGCTTCGTAATCTTTCTCCCACTGGTTAATTTCAACCTTCAACTCTTCTTTCTCAATAAAAGAAGCATCATAAGAAGCCTTCAAAGGGGCGAAGGAACTCTCCAAGAACTGGATCTTATCAGAGGAGGCACGAAAGTTTCTCTGCAAATGAAGACTCGAGGATTTCTTTGTCTTTGCCAACTTGACTTGAAGAAGCTTTATCAACTGCCAACTCCGCCGCCATCATCCTTGCTTGCTGTTCCAAAGCACACTTCTCTTCAGCTAAAACTTCTTTCTCTAATTGAAGAACCTCGTATTGTTCCTTCCAGTTATCCGCTTCAATACGATAATCATTGAATAGCTGCTCAGTATGAACAATTCTTTTCATAAGCTCTGTGCTTATCAAGTTGATCTACAAAAGAAAAGAAAGAAGCATTTGTCAAACAAAAGTAAATAACCACGAGGGAAAGAAAGGAAAAAGTTAAGACTTGAACCTTCAAAGATGAATGAGCAATGTCATTTATCCATGTCAAGGAACTGTGACTTTCCAACTTTGACTTCTCAACTGGGCCAAGTAGAGGTTTCAACCATACGTCAGCTTGACTAGATTGTTTCAAAAGATTACCACCTTCAGGTACTTCTATGGTAACCTTTTTCATCACCTTGTTGCTACCAGAAGTACCAACATCAACATGAGAAGTAGTAATAACAGGGACAGTTGAGGAAGTGAAAGCAACCACGGGAGGAGCAGTAGCAGCATCAAAAGGAACGGTAGATTGAGAACGAATAGGGACTGACGCTGGAAGAGAAATAATGGATAATTCTTCAGAAACGGGACCAAAATATTTACTATCAAAACCACGGGGAAATAGCTGATCAGTAGAGTCACAAGGGGAAGCATCCATCTCTTCATCAGAACTCACTAAAGTAGCACTATCAGGCTCATTCAAAGGAACTGAACTTGGAGGAGGGGTGGCTTCATCATCTGAAATAACGCGCCTCCTAGCCCGAGGCCTGCACAGAAAGGAAGCCTCTTCTGGTTCCTCTTCACCTACAAAGCTACAGGCTCCATCTACTTTTCTCTTTGAAGAAGAGCTCAGAATCCTTTCTTAAGCAAGACTCATCGTAAGTCTTGCAGATGAAACATAAGTGGGACTAATACCACAAATGGGAAATCCTAACAAAAGAAAAGAGTCACGGTGAAAAACTCTTAAGTTAGCAAAAGGGAAAAAGAAAAAGACTAAGCGAAAAGAGTACCGTGTGTTTTAAGTTTCCACCCAAATCTCTGAGAGAGATACTTCCAAGATCTTCTCTCCATAGGGGCAACAGATAGAAACTTTCCTACCCAAGTACAAAAGTTGGGGATTTCCTCAAAAACTTCCATAGTTGTTGAAAATGTAGGGATGAAAATACATGAGAATCAATTTTGAGAAAGGAAAAAGGTAAGATGCAAATACTTAGGTACAAAATTCCACTTTTCTGGAAAAGGCATATTTTCTTCACCCACCAAAGCACTAGTGGGAGCATCAACGAAGCGAGCATACCAGCCTCGATCTCTATCATCCTCAGGGCTAACTAATACTCTCTTGCTTTTGGCCTCAAGGGAAAAGACTCATTCACGAAATAGTTTAGGGGAGTAAAGATGGAGTAGATGACGAAAGGTAAAGGGCATAGAAGCCAAGTTTGACAAATAACGGAGGCATGCAACAACTCTCCAAACAATGGGACCAGTCTGTCCTAAACACACATTGAAGTAACGACAGAACTCAATGATTACCGGGTCAATAGGAGGTTTAAAGCCTAGTATAAAAGGATATGTATAAATGAAGGAATAGCTAGTTTGGTATGAAGTTATTCTTTGGTTGGTGCCAGGAACTAAAATTAGAAAATCAGGTTTCCAATTACATTCTCTTCGAACTAGAGCGAGAAGTCCAGCAGTAATCAAAGTTGGGTAAGATCAAGGGAATCATCCATGGAAGAAATTTGTCTCTTCATGGATTCAGTATCAGTCACAAAGGATAGTTCTTGAGGAACAATTTCATCAACAGTGGATTCACGTAGAGTCTCAGTTGTATCTTTATCTTTAGAAGAAGATCTTGGGGTTGCAGAAGCTCTGGGTCTGGAAGAAGATGTATTGGCAGCACTACTTTGAGAGAGGGAACCACAGTTAGAAATAGAACCGAGGCTATGCAATCTACCACCTGTTCTACTTCTAATAGGTACATTGGAAGAAGCAAACTCATCAACAATGATAACTTTGCGAGGATCAGGGGAAGACATGATTAATCAAACAAACGTAAGGAAAAGATGCAGAAAAAAGTAAGACAAGAAGACGAAGAAGGAAAGGTTTTAGAAAATCAGAAAAAGGTGAAGTATTTATAAGAAGATATGATTATTGAGGTTATTATGAAGCGTCATAATAGAACCGTCACTTCGTGACTGATGCGATTGCAGCAAAACCCTAAAAGACGCTGAAGAACTGAAGGACCAATTGATAAAAGCCACGTGGCATGATCATTAAATGAAAGTGATAAACGTCACATCGGTTCAGAAAATAGTGTGATTATATTCGAAAAAACGGCGGCAGAGAATTCCCGCCATAAAAAATATTTCACTTCCTCGAATATTCAGTAGAGAATATTCAAAAAAGTGGGGGGACTATCTGTATTGGTGGTGAAAAAGAACTATACGTAGAATATTAGACCGCTGACATGACATAACGTGTGGAACAATAATATAGCAACGCGTGACAATCTTATTTGATAGGAAAAGAGAAGGCACGAGGAGAAATATCCACGAGACGGCACCAGGCCTAACGGCTAGCAGAGAATGAATAAATAGTAGAAAGAAGGAAAGATACATGGACCAGAAAGAAATAAGGAAGGGGAATCGTAACAAATGTAAGGCATTTATAGCAATAAATGCATCGGTTATGAGAATCCAAAATAATGGGCAATAAATATCATTAATGCCCATAATTAGCCCAAATTATGGGGAAAAAACGTTACTATTGGGTATTCCTATATAAGGGCATAGAATTCTATATGTAAGGACTTTTGATGCAATATTAAAATATATACTTTACTTTTCTGTTTTCTCGAAATTATCTACCTTGACTTAGCAATCAATTATTTTCTTAGTTGTTTTTGTTATTTTACCTTGATATCATTGAAAAAGTGAAGCAAAAACTTGATTATAAGAAATCATTTTTCTTCTAAACATAGATTTCGATCGAAAGATATACTTTTGGCTAAACAATTACTATTTGGAAAGTAAAAAAGATTGTGTGTTGACTTATTGGGACTTGTAGTACGTACTTATTGTGTGTTTTTCATTATATAAATTTTATGTGAAAAGAATCTTAAGAAGATGAGGGTAACCTTTCAAAAAGTATCTTGGAGAAGACTTGTATGTAACAACTTGGGATGCCCCAAATGGATTTTTATACTGAGATTGGTAGCTCATGGTAAACTACTTGCAAGAGATCAATTGGTCCAATGGGGAATGATATCTTATCAGATATGTCCATTATGTGATTCCGAGAATGAGAGCATTGAACATTTGTTCTTTACCTGTACTTATTCTGCAACTATATGGAACAGGCTTTTGATATGGCAGGGAGTACAGAGACAAGCAAATAACAGGAGCAAAGAGCAGTTGTGGGCAGAGAAATACAAAAGTGGCAAGAATAGCTGGGCAGACTTATATCGGATGGTGTTAGCTAGTTGTGTCTGTGTTATTTGGTAGGAGAGGAATTTTAGAGTTTTCAAAAGAATCTGAGGAGTGCTGATAATCTCATCAAGCAAATTGTGCAAGATATTCATTGTAGAGGCAGTAGATGGCCAAGAGTTGCTAAGCAATTGCAGAAAATGAACTATTATCCTTAGTTTCTAGCTGATAGATGAAGGTGAAATAGGAGTCTCGTTAGTGTAGTGATACTAAAGCTGGGGCCTTTTGTCCAGCTTTACAGTTTTTTTTCAAGTCTTGTTTGTAAATACTTTGCCCTTGGTAATAAAATTTTTATAATTACCAAAAAAACAAAATCTAAAGAATCCTTGTTCAAATTTATTCTAATTGTTTGGTAGTTTGACCCTCATTTCGCCACATAAATGATTAAATGGATAATCATAGAATTTAATTTAAGCTTAAAAAGGATGAAGAGAGAGTGGTGTCCTAGAAGGAAACAAAAAGGAATTACTTTATTTTGACGAAAACCTAAGATACTATGTAGCTAGGTTACAACGTAACCTACGAGGCATTTCTCAAAACCCTATTCTCTCAAAATGCAAATACGGCGAACCAATCCTCCAGACTTGATTAGTAGTGTTATGTTTAATAATCTCGCTTCTTCCCATAAAAGAAGCCGTAGCAACCACTTTATACTCAAAACGCCGGAGATTTTTATGGAAGTGTTTATCTCGTCTTTCTTTTGATCTAAAAGTTGATGATGATCTTCGCCAATGGTATGTAGAATGTAAACGTATTGAGAAATGGTCCATAGTGGATGTGGGGTCCCTGTTAAAATAATTAAAATAAGAAAGAAAAATAAAAACAATTAAGTTGCAATGACAACTTGTTCAATAACGGCAGAAATAAAAAGTTTTAAGTTGCAAGTTACTGAAACCAAAACAAAGTACGGGAGGTGGCAATTTGCAATGAAATTGAGCCTTCTGATTGGTCCAAACTTTGGCAAGTCCTATAAATAGGAGTCAGTTCTTCTATTTTAACACACAAAATCTAGAGAAGCCAAGAGAAAGAGAGAGCGACGGAATAATCCACGTACTGTAGTTTGTCAGATAAATATTGAGTGAAAGTAATATTGTTATGAGTTGTTTAAAATAAAGAGTGTTTATTTTTATTGAAGTTGTAATAGACTCTTGAAACTGTCAAGTTGTAATATTATATTGGTATTATATTATTCCACTCGGATATTGTATTTTACCCCGTTAAAAAATCTGGTATCGTTGTAGTCTCTTGTGTTATTATTATTTACCGTAGATATAATTCATGGACGGAAAATTATTTTTTCCAATAATGTGGTATCAGAGTTATGGAAAGTAATGGTCCGCTTTCTTTTCAGTACCCTCGTCTCACAAAAGATAATTATAAGAAATTATGTCTACGCATGGAAGCCATTCTTGGCTCTCAGGATGTATGGAAAATCATAGACAAAGGGTATGCAAAACTCGATAATGAGGAAGCTCTGCCTCAAAATGAAAAAGATGTCTTGGCAAAGACAAGGAAGAAGGATCAATAAACTCTCACGCTCATCCACCAATATTTGGATGATGCCATGTTTGAGAAGTTGGCAGATGCTACCACCTCAAATGAAGCTTGGAAAATTTTACAAAATTTCTCTCCAAGGAATTGAGAAGGTGAGGAAGATAAAACTTCAAACTCAAAGGGTTGATTTGGAAGTTTTAAAAATGAAAGAATCCGAATGCATTTTGGATTATTGTTCAAAAGTGAAGGTTGTTGTAAATCAATTAAGACAATACGGGGAG
This sequence comes from Nicotiana otophora, assembly GCA_000715115.1. Classification (NCBI taxonomy): domain Eukaryota; kingdom Viridiplantae; phylum Streptophyta; class Magnoliopsida; order Solanales; family Solanaceae; genus Nicotiana; species Nicotiana otophora. The sequence continues at coordinate 46,443 of AWOL01S0177598.1, forward strand.
GACATAGAAGATGTTCGTGTGGTAAAGATCTTTCGCACTTTAACACCTAAATTTGATCTGTGGTGTATGCTATTGAGGAGTCTAAAGATTATTTAGACTCTATGACAGTAGAGCAATTGGAGGGTTCTTTACAGGTCCATGAAAAAAGGATCAAGAGAAGACAGGAAGTGTCACTGGAGCAACATCTTAAAACTCAGGCATCCTTTAAGGATTATGGAGGTGAAAAAAGTTATCGGGGGAATGGACGAGATCATCGTCATGGACAAAGATGAGGAAGATGGTGTGGCTATTATCAAGAAAATAATGGACAAAGGTATGATAAATCAAAATTTAGTGTTATAATTATCATAAATTTAGCCATTACTCTTGGGAATGTCGTAGCGGTGTTGAAGAGAAAGCTAACCTTGTTGATGACATGAAAGAAGAAGATGAGTCAACATTGTTGTTGACACTAAAAGAAGAAGACATGGATGATTGTAGCTCGTGGAATTTGGACAATGGAGTAAGCAATCATATGTGTGGATGCAAAGATAAATTTATAGAGATAAATAAAACAGTGTGAGGTAATGTATCCTTTAGAGATATCTCAAAGATTCAAATCGAAGGGATATGTACGATTCTGATCTCCTGTAAAATGGTGAACACAAGTAATTCAAGATGTTTATTTTGTACCAAAATTAAAAATTAATATTTTGAGTTTGGGACAACTTCTTGAAAAGGGATATGACATCCGCATGAAAAATATGCATCTTTGATTTAGAGATTCAGGTGGAATTCTAATTGTTAAAGTACACATGGCAAAGAATAGATTATTTTCTCTGAATCTTTAGACAATTAATGCAAAGTGTTTGAAGGCTAATGTGTCAGATGAATCATGGTGTTGGCACATGTCATTTGGGCACTTGAATTTTAAAGAGTTCAAATAAATGGGAGAGAAGAATATGGTGTATGGGATACCATGAATCAACCCTCCCAATTAATTGTGTGAAACTTATCTTCTTGAAAAACATACAAGGAGGAATTTTCCAAAGGAGGCCATGTCAGGAGCAACCAAGCCACTCCACTTGTGCACACTGATGTGTGTGAGCTAATCAATCTACCTTCCTTTGGTAAAAGTAAATATTTATGCTATTCATTGATGAATTTAGTAGAAAGACTTGAGTTTATTTCTTGAACCAAAAATCTGAAGCTTTTGTTGTCTTTAAAAATTTCAAAGTACTTGTGAAAAAAGAATGTGGCTATGAAATTAAAGCTTTAATATCCGATAGAGGAGGCGAATTCACTTCAAAAGAATTTAATGAATTTTGTCAGTCTTATGAAAGTCGTCGCCCTCTAACGGTACCTTATTCACCACAGCAAAATGGAGTTGCGGAGAGAAAGAATCGAATAATTCTTAATACGACTTGATGTATGTTGAAAGCTAAATGTATGCCCAAGGAATTTTGGGGCGAAACTATTTCTTGTGCAGTTTATTTGAAAAACGGGTCTCCAATAAGAAATGTTAGAGATCAGACTCCTCAAGAAGCATCAAATAAAAGAAAGCCAAGTGGTAAGCACTTGATAATCTTTGGGAGCATAGCCTATGCTCATGTGACACAGTAAGGGAGAGCGAAGCTTGACGATCGTAGTGTCAAACATGTGTTTGTTGTCTATGATATGAGTTCAAAAGTCTACAAATTATACAACCCAAGTATCGGTAAGGTGGTGGTGAGTCGTGATGTTGAATTTTATGAAGAATTGGCATGGAATTGGGAAGCTCAAGAAGAAACTTCATATAATTTTCTTCCATATTTGGTGATAAAGAAGAACTAGAGACCGTGGTACCTGTGCAAGATACAACTCTACCTCCTTCACCAATAAATGTTGCATCTCTTTCTTCTCAAGAAAGTTCAAATGAACAACCACAAAGGACGAAGAACATTCAAGAGCTCTATGATGGCACGAAATAAGTTACAAATTTTGATTTTTATATTGTCTCTTTACTGATATTGAACCAATGAAATTTAATGAAGTTGTTACATAAAAAAGGTGGAGACAAGCCATGGAGAAGGAGATCGAGTCAATAGATAAGAAAAATACTTCGGAATTAACAACTCTTCCCAAGGGTCATCGCGCAATTGGAGTGGAATGAGTATACAAGACAAACAAGAATGTTGATGGAGATGTGGAGAGATACAAGGCACGACTTGTGGCTAAAGGCTACAAGCAAAGGCAAGGCATTGACTATGAAGAAAGCTATGCACGTGTTGCCCGCATGAAGACGTATCGTTTTGCTGATCTCTTTGGCGGTGCAAATAAAGTGGAAGATCCATCAACTAGACGTCAAGTCAGCCTTCTCGAATGGCTATCTTGAAGAAGAATTCTATGTTGAACAGCCATTGGACTTCGTGGTCAAAAACCATGAAGATAAAATATTGAAGTTGAACAAAGCTTTATATGGATTGAAGCAAACCCCGCGAGCGTGAAATAGCTGTATCAACAAGTATTTTCAATACAATGGATTTACTCATTGTCTCCATGAATATGCTCTATACCTTAAAGTTCATACTAATGGAGATATCTTGCTTGTTTTTCTTTATGTTGATGATCTTATTTTCACGAGTAATAACCCAAATTTGTTTGAAGCTTTTAAGAAAGATATGTCCTGTGAGTTCGACATCATGCATATAGGGCTCATGTCATACTACTTAGGCATAGAAGTGAAGCAGATGGAGGATGTAATTTTCATCTCTCAAGAAAGCTATAAGAAGGAGATCTTGAAGAAGTTCGACATGCTTGATTGCAACCCCGTGAACACACCGATGGAGAGTGGGATAAAATTGTCCAAGTTTGATGAAGTAGAAAAAGTGGATTCCACACTTTTCAAGAGTCTTGTAAGAATCTTAAGGTACTTGACTTCTACCAGGCCAGATATACTCTTTGCAGTTGAAGTAGTAAGTCGCTTCATGAAAGCTCCTACTTTCACTCATTAGAAAGCCACTAGAAGAATTCTTCGTTACATAGAAGGTACGATTGACTTTGGGCCATTTTATTCTTCTCCTAGTGATTTCAACCTTATGAGATTTTGTGATAATGATTATGCAGAGATATTGATAATAGAAAAAGTACAACTGGTTTGTGTTTTTATTGGGTGATTCTATTATTTTTTGGAGTTCAAAAAAAAATCCATTGTTACTCTCTCGACTTGTGAAGCTGAATATGTAGTAGCAACATCCTGTACGTGTCATGCTATTTGGTTGAGAAAATTGTTGAAGGAGCTCAATTTGCCACAAATTGAAGCCGCACATGCACTTGCCAAGAATCTGGTGTATCATGATCGAAGCAAGCATATAGACACAAGGTATCACTTCATCACATAATGCATTGCCAAGAAAGAGGTAGAGCTCAAGTATGTAAAATCTCATGATTAAGTTGCCGATATTTTTATGAAGCCTCTCAAGTTTGAAGATTTTCAGAGGCTAAGATCAAGTATCGGAATAAAATAAAATTAAAATTAAGGGAGAAATTTATGGGGTCCCTGTTAAAATAATCAAAAAAGGAAAAAAAAATTGAAACTAGTTGCAATGACAATTTGTTCCATAACGGCAGAAACAAAAAGTTTTAAGTTGCAAATTGCAACAAGTTACTGAAACCAAAACAAAGTATGGGCGGTGGCAATTTGCTTTGTAAATTGCAATGAAATTTAGCCTTCTGATTGGTCCAAACTTTGACAAGTCCCCCTAAAAATAGGAGCTCACTTCTTCTATTTTTAACAAACCAAAATCGAGAGAAGCCCGAGAGAGTCAGAAAGTAATCCACGTATTATAGTCGTATTATAGTCTGTGACATAAATATTGAGTGAGGGTAATATTGTAATGATGTGTTTAAAATAAAGAGTGTTTATTTTTTTCGAAGTTGTAGTACTCTCTCGACACTATCAAGTTGTAATATTATAGTGGTATATATTGCTCCGCTCGAATATTATATTTTACTCCGTTAAAAAATTTGACGTTATTGTTATGCTCTTGTGTCATTTTTATTACCGTGAATATTATTCCCGGAGGGGATATTATTTTTTCAAGTGGACAAGTTTCTTTCATCACAAACTAGCTATGTCAAAAATTTGTACTTGCATCACCTGCCACGAGATTGGGACTATCACATGCTACGATAGGTTGAAAAGAGAGAGAAAAAGACCTGAAGGGATTTCGCTTTCTTGTGATAAAATAAGTACAGTGGATGGTGCGAGAAGGTGGGTTATTCGTGTTTATATATTTAAGAAGCGTTATACCAAGAAGCATATTTCATGGAAGATTTCTTCTAGTGGTGAAACTAAATGAATATTTAGTAAGAGATACTTCACCATTAAATGTTGCGTCAATGTTAAAACCCTAAAACCCTCAGCGTGCAGTGTAAATGAAGAAACCCTAATTGATGTCCTCGGTAATTGTGAGTTCTTGGAGAATTTGATCCTTCATGCATCTAAACTTCGTTGGTTAATCTGAAGAATCTGAGCATTCGACACAAGGAACTCAAGTTATTAGAGATTCATAATATGAAAGTATGGAAATTTCACCTATTTTGTGAAAGTCTAGCTAAGTTGGTGTTGAAAGACTTTTTATATTTATCCAAAGTATCTCATATGTCCAACACTAAATACAAACAGCTAGCCTCGAGTTGCTGGATCAGTGTGGCAGGGTAAGTTATTTTATCTTTATTTTAGTATATGTATCTACCATTTGATCAATTCTGAACGTGCTCTATCTTTTTTGAAGTATTTTAATTTCAATTATTTTTGTAATAGCAGTGGTGTTCAAGCTAGCTTGCGTACAACTTCGACCCGTAGAGCTTTTAAAATTTATAATGTCTTGGATCACTTCATGACCTATTGCCTTTAGGCTTTCAGTTGGGTGTCATATTCTTTTACACTTATGCGAACAAGTTAGTGGCCTTCTTTTTTTTGCTTCTCCTTTTTGATATGTTCCTTTAAATTTAATGAAGCTTTCTTTTATTGTAATTAAACCCCGCCCCCAACCCCACACCCACCCACGAGATAATCTCTTTAGGATTGATCTCCCTTTGTGAAATTAATTGGAAATGTCGGGAGAGATGATGAGGTCCAATATATATAGTTGTGAGCACCTAATATTTGTGTTCGACTGAGGATTTCTTCATTATCTTTCTTCAGTGTAATAATAACAACAACAATAATAACTCAGTATAATCTTATTAGTGGGGTCTGGGGAGGGTAGTTTGTACGCAGACCTTACCTCTACCCTGTGGTAGAGAGGCTGTTTCTGATAGACCCTCGGCTCTCTTCCTCCAAGAACTCCCCACCTTGCTCTTGGGATGACTCAAACTCATAACCTTTTGGTTGGAAGTGGAGGGTGCTGCCCACTAGAGCAACCCAATTCATCTAGATATTTATATAGCTAGTATTCAGATATAATTACAGAGGATATACTGCGCTTGTATCATGTAGCAATGCTATATTCCAGTCACAAGAGCATTTGATGCAGCATGAAATTTGTATACGGTCGAAATAGATTTCGGCCTTCGTACGATTGATCGAGGTTGAAACATAATGGATCGAAGAAAGACTTCGTAATATCGAGATGGGTTTCGAAGATGGTATGAACGAGCTTCAGATTTCAGGTATAGGTCAAACACCGAGTTCGAAGTCATTATCGATCTCGGGTCCAAATCGAACTATGATGAGATGATTTCGAGCTTAACTGACAGAGGCTAACCGATACCGAGCCCGAATCATCACCTAATTCCGAGTCCACATCGAGCTCTAGAAGCAATACAGACCAACACCGAGGCCGATCGAGCTCGAGCTCACAAACAAGATCCATTGCAAACACACTAAGGGAGAGAATCTCGACAGAAATTAGGGAAAAGCTGATTTATCATGGGTTCTCCACTATGTATTTTTAATTATATCTAAAGTAGGATCCTTCACTATAAAGAGGATGGCTACATTTCTGTAGAGGGCAGTTCTTTGGCTTACATTGCAATTCAAGCACCATATTCTCCTATATTCAAGAGTTACTCTTTTAAGCTTCATAAATTGATTCATCTTGCTTAGTCCTAAAATCATCTTCTTTACAACCTTGTTTATTTTGTATTATTTACAATCCATATTTGATATTTCTATTTATCCTTACGATTTGTATTAAGCTATATCACATATCCTTAGAACTATGTACAAATTTAACTCTATCCTTTTTTCGGGTAAACAGTTTGGCGCCCACCGTGGGGCTAAGGAAACAGTGGTTATTTGATACGAATCTGCAAAAACATATCATTTTGCGCTTGTTTCCGAAAGTATCTTGGATTTTAGATTAGCAACGACTAGCTACCAATCAAATGGCCTTACATATCGACAACGAAGTTGGTCTTCAAGATGAGAACAACGACTTGTTACCCAGTACCGAAAGACCACTTGTCAACGCCGTTGGAGCTCGGATCGGAGTGCCGATAGATATCAATTTGCGTATAGCCATTGAGGTGAACCTACATTCTGAACCTGAAAATAAACATTCATGGTGGCACTCGGTCTGTAGCTCGATACACCCATACCATTGAGGAAAACGACGTCAGCTTGCGTATGATTTTTGAAATATTGCAAGGCCAACATGTAGCGATAGCTCAGTTGCAGAGCCAAACCCAGCCACCGAGCAGGCCGAAGCCTAGTCCACCTCGAGAAATTGCCCACAGAACGGAGCCATCCATAGTGAGGTCAAATGAGCAAGAATCAGGGACTACTCCCGAAATTGCTAAAATACTCGAGGAGCTCACAAAGCGAGTTGAAGCCAATGATAAAACAGTAGAAACATATAATTTCAGGGTCGATCAGATCCCGGGGGCTCCACCAATGATAAAAGGGTTGGATTCCAAAATATTCGTGCAAAAACCTTTTCCCTCGAGCGCAGCCCCAAAACCAATTAACAAAAAAATCCGTATGCCCGAAATTCCCAAATATAACGGAATGACCAATCCCAACGAACACGTGTGCCGTCAAAGGCAATGATGTGGAAGACGAGGAAATCGAATCTGTGTTGTTAAAAGAATTCAGAGAGACCCTATCGAAGGGCGCAACGATTTGGTATCACAACCTACCACCGAATTCGATCGACTCATTTGTCATGTTAGCAGATTCTTTCGTAAAGGCACATGTCGGGGCCATAGAGGTCGCAACGAGGAAATCAGACCTTTTCAAGGTAAGACAAAAGGATAACGAGATGCTAAGGGAGTTCGTATCTCATTTTTAAATAGAATGAATGGACCTGCCACCAGTTACAGACGATTGGGTTGTTTAGGCTTTAACTCAAGATTTGAATGAACGAAGTTCAACGGCATCACGATGGCTGAAGCACAACCTGATCGAGTACCTAGCTATCACTTGGGTCAACGTGCACAATCAGTACCAATAAAAAATATTAGTCGAAGATGATCAGTTGGAGGCTGAACCCGCTGCTCGAAGGGATATCAATCAAGAACAAGGTCCGATCAGGGACCGATACAGACCGTATAGTGGAAACCACAGAATCAATGAATCGAGACGTAACCCCGGACAAAGACACAGAAGAAGTGACTGAAGTCAAGGGTCTCGGGGGATAACGCACAAAAGTGGGTTTGATAGACCTACCGGATCTAAGGAAGCACCTCAACTATCGGAGTATAACTTCAGCATTGATGCATCCGCCATCGTGTCGGTTATCGGACGCATCAAAGACACTAAATGGCCTCGACCCATGCAGACCGATCCTGCCCGAAGGAATCCCAATCAAATGTGCGAATATCATGGCACCCATGGCCACATAACGGAAGATTTCAGGCAACTAAGAGAGGAGGTAGCCCGGTTATTCAATAAAGGGCACCTTCGAGACTTTGTAAGCGACAGGGCGAAAAACCATTTCAAAAACAGGGATTTCGGCAAACAAAACGAACGAGAAGAACCACAGCACATCATCCACATAATCATCGGCGACGTTGATACCCCTCGAGGGCCGGTGCTTAAACGCACTAAAACATCGATTATGAGGGAAACACGGTCTCGAGCTAAGGGTTACGCACCCATAGGAACTTTATCCTTCAATGATGAAGATGTGAGGAGTCATACAACCTCATAACGATGAACTGCTAATTTCCATACTTATGAATAAAACTAAACTTAAGTGTGTGTTAATTGATCCAGGTAGCTCGGCCAACATCATTAGATTGAAGGTTGTAGAACAGCTCGGTCTACAAGACCAGGTCGTACCTGCAACCCTGGTTCTAAACGGATTAAATATGGCATGTGAAAACACCAAAGGCGAGATACTTTTGAAGATAAACATGGCTGGGACCATCTAGGAAACGAAGTTCCATGTAATCGAAGGCGACATGAGGTACAACGCTCTTTTTGGAAGGCCATGGATCCACAACATGAGAGTTGTACCTTCGACCCTACACGATGTTCTTAAATTCCCAACATCGAGGGGAGTCAAAGAAGTGTACGGAGAATAACCAGCCGCAAGAGAAATGTTTGCCGTCGAAGAAGCGAATCCGATATCCTTGCCATCGCCAAAAAAGGGATCGGACTCAGAAGGGGAACAATATGCCAAATAGCAATCACAGACATCAGCTTTAACCAAACCAGAAGATCGATGAAGATGATGATCAAAGGATCCCTCGATCCTTCGTAGTTCCCAATGATTCTGAAGCTACTCAATAGACATTTTCAGACCGCTGCTGCTGGCCCCCGGTAAGGTAAGGCTTCTTTTAATTTTAACTGATTATTTTCTTAAGTGGGTTGAGGCAGGTCCTTATCAGAAGATCGACGAACCTGAAGTGAGGGGTTTCTTGTGGGAGAACATAATCTGCAATTTTGGAATACCAAAAGCGATAGCATGCGATAAGGGGCCATAATTTATTGGCGCGAAGATAATAAAGTTCCTTGGAGATTTGAAAATAAAGAGAATCACATTTTCACCCTATCATCCGAGCGCAAACGGTCAAGCGGAATCAACGAAAAAGGTGAATATACAAAATCTCAAGAAAAGGTTGGAAGCGGCTAAAGGTAAATGGCTTGAGGAACTACCTGGAGTGTTATGGGCGTACCGAACGACGGCCAAATCGAGCACGGGAGAAACTCTATTTTCCCTTGTGTACGGAGTAGAATCCTTAATCAAGGTGGAAGTAGGAGATCGTACCTTAAGATATTTCTAGGCAAGCAAAGAGACGAACAACAAAGCGATGTTGGTCAACTTGGAGTTACTCGATGAACGGGACTTGGCACATATAAGAATGGTAAACCAGAAGCAGAGAATGGAAAGGTATTATAATCGAAGAGACAACCTCCGTTATTTTAAAGTGGGAGACTTGGTTCTAAGGAAAGTAACTCAAAACACCCGGAAACTCAACGCATGGAAGCTAGGTTCAACCTGGGAAGGGCCCTACCAGGTTTCAGTTGTCATTGGGAAAGGTTCATACGAGATAAAGAATCAGGATGGATAAATGTTGCCAAACAACTGGAATGTGGCACACTTCAAGAGATATTATTGCTAACAAACATTGCCCGGGGAATACGCAGCCAGCCCCGTAGAAACAAGTTGTACGAATTAGTCACAAGAAATGGAAATGTTATTTAGCATAATGAATACTTATGTACTTTTTGAAAACGGAAGTAATTGAGTAAAGTCCTTTTATTTTCCATCTTGTTTCTTGTATAATCAATGAATTGATTTTATCATTTGAAAGTTAAACAAGTACTTCAAATTATAGTGCTGTAATGAACATGAGACGTCCTCTTCAAGAGCACCGTAAACATAAGAGGGCCTATCTTATAAAAACTCTCACGATAAAGGGTTGATTTCGGAAGAATTTGTGCCCAAAATCCAAATTCTTTCGGGGAACAATACACCCAAGGCTTTACATAATAAGACGTAAATAGTAAAACTTGCGTAAAACACTTAAGCAAAAAACAAAATGAGAATGCAAGACTAAAACTTGAATAAATGTTCAAACAAAATAAAGACTCAAACAATAGTTGAGCAAAATGATGTCTTTACTTACAATAACGTGCCAAAGCGGCACAGATACAAACATTGGAAAAAGAAAAGATAAGCTAAATTGCTGCATCTCCGGAACCCAGAGGAAAAGAAGTGTCTACGCCCCCAGGGGAAGTGGGTAGATCTGCCGATGGCTCAACACTTTGTCCCTCATCAATTTGGCCTTCAACATCTTCGCCTTCCTTTTCATCTTCAATTCCCGAAGTTTCATAACCAGAACCGGAAGAACTGGAAGCATCAAGCTTTGTCGGGAGACCCCTTTTAGCAGCTAACCCAAGCTTACGGCCTTAGCGATTTTGGCATCAAAGTCAATGATACCCGCTTAGCCTCTTTCAAGGGTTTTCTCCTCATGTTGTACATAACATAAATTTTCCCAACAATGAGGGAAGTCGTTCGACGCTTAAGTTCTTCTTTGAGTTGGGCTACCTCGGCACAAAGGTTTTCCCGGACGGATCTCACGGATCTGAGGCTAATATCAAGGTCATAGAAAGTTGAGCTAAAGAGCATATTATGCTCAATAGTCTTCCTATACTTCTCCTCCAACCGGGCATGTTTCACCCCCACAACAACAAGCTCTTCAGTTTTGGAGTTTAAGGCTGCCTCTAAATTGGTCAATCGTTCAGCGAAGGCAGCCTCGCGGTCGGTTGCAGAAAGAACGGTATTATGGACTTCAGCCCATTTGGCCCTGGCTTTGTCAAATTTAATCCTCAGCGGGCAAATCTCTTGGCTAAGAGTTACCACTTCTTGCTTGTTTGCTGCAAACGAGTCTCCAATACAATGGCCTCAGTAGCCTTGGCTTCCAATTTTGAGAGGCGAGCAGCAGTTTTCTCCCGGTCGGCCAAACGTTGATCTCGTGCGGAGGTAAGTTCTTTCTTTTCCCGAATAACCCTTTGGAGACCCTCAAAAGCAAGAAAGTTGGCTTACAAAACAAGAAAGGCAACTCGGGATATTTTCAAGCAAAAATAGAAGAAATAACAAAGGAAGTAAAGAATGTATCGTTGCGGTGTTATGCATGGAATTGTTCAACAAGCACTCTCACGAGAGAGCCTGTATATTTTCCCAATCTTTCATTGAAGCCAAAGGCTTTAGATAGTTAGCAAGTTTCACCGGCGGGATAGCAAATTGTATCCGGTGGAGACCGAGAGAGTAATGCTCCTCAGGGGGGAGCATAGTTTTTCCCCAAATTCCCATGAACTGGGGACCGAGGGAGAAGGACGCTCTCTTCTCGGGCAGTTGCTGGTATTGGTGAAGATGGAGATGAAGTTGATGGTGTTGAAGGGTGAGAAGCAGCTGCGACAAACGCAGTGCTGATTGTTGGTTGCTCGTCAACCAAGGACGGAAGGGACATGATACTCAACCCCAAAATACCAGGCACAACGACTAGGACCCGGAAGCAGAAGTTGGCATTTTCCACCATTTCATACTCCCCCCAGAGCACCGAGGCATCGCCCTCGGTTAGTGTAACTAACTCAATAGATTGAGCGGTCTGTTGAGTTGAGGAAGGTCATTGTCTTCTATGTAGAGAAGCTCCTTACTCGCTAGATTCTCCATTATTTTCAATCATCACAGTATCTATGGCCGGCCCAGGCGGAGGGCTCGTCACAATGAATTTCGAAGACGACTCGGGGGCATCATTCTTTGCGCTCTTATTCTTTCCCCTGGTCGCAGAGGAACGCCTTCTTTTTGGTTGCTTGTTCTCCGGACGGGGACTCCAAGAAGAAGCACTTGTACCAGAAGGAGGCCCGGAGACACCTGTCTGTGAAAACCCTTCTGTAGTAGTCTCGTCGCATCAGTAGGATCAACCACAATGTCCTCCTCGGGGACAACAACTGAGCCCTAGGGTAGACCTATATTCAATAGGAGGAAAGAGTCAGATAACTTTCTCATAAGAAAAGGTAAGGACATAATGAGTTAAACTTACCATAATATTTGACCTTCCACCCGTATTTCAGGGACAACTCTTTCCATGAGCGCGTTTCGGGGGTGATAAAGTTCAAAATACTCTAAACCTATTGGTCCAGGCCCTCAACACTAGGAGGAACCCACCGAGCCGCTGAGGCGGGAAAAGGAAGAAAAGTTAATAATGACGAGGAAAGGATCTTTAACAAGGAAAGAAACATATTGTATACTTACGAGTATGGTTCCATAGTTTTGGGAAGGAAGGAGACGAGGCCGGGATGATGTCACTAATGGCAACTGAAACAAATTGTTCCACCCATCCACAGTCGTTATCATTATCCATCCTAGATAGAAATGCATAGTGGCCCCGCTTGCTGATGTTGATCATCCCACCATGGAAGATCTTGGGGAAATAAAGATTCATCACATGAGCTAAAGTTAGTTCCTCCCTCGCTTCCTGGCACAAGCGCCGAAGGCAAGCAATCGTTCTCCACACTAAGGGACTCACCTATGCCAAACACACTTGATAGCGGAGGAAAAACTCCTCAATGGTAGAGTCAAGCTCTCTACTGAGAGAAAATGTCCACAAAGTAAAAGAATATATATAGAAGTACTTAAAACCCCTCTTGGGTAAGGTTACCCGCTCTGCCAGGACGGGAACGATAATGTCTAGGTCCGGGCAATGACAGTCTTTCTTCACAGCAGGAATGCTGGAAGGACGGATGCAAGAATGATACCTGCTAGCGGCCCATGTACGAGGGCTAACAGAAGGAAATTTCTCTTCGAAGTCTTTTGTTGTAACAATACTTCTAGGGATAATGGTGCTCACTGTCGGAGGAGCAACGTCCTCGTCTTTGTTTTTGTTCTTTGAGGAACTGGTATTCATTGAAGAAGAAGCGATTATATATTATGGAAGAAGGGAAAGTTTTTTCGTTTTAAGAGAGTTAAAGAAAGGTTGAAGAACATGATACAAGTTGAATAAAGTGAGTTTTAGAGTGTTTGGAGAGTTATCGAGTATAAATGAAGGAGGTTGATGCGTATAAGTAAAGGTTTAAGCGTCCAAATTCGTGGCCATGATTATTTCAATAACCGACAAAAGTTATACTGAATCGTAGGATGACGCGTATTCGTAGCATTAAATCGGAGAGACATGCGTCTAATCAACCGTCAGAATCTTTTCAGAAGGAATCATAGTAATTCACGCAATAAAGAGTGTTTCTACCAACTTTTCGCTGACACAAAGTTATGTCATAGGAAAGCAGGAGGACTATCTGTATAAGTGACTGCTTAAAAAGAGTGACACGTGGAGCCTAAAGCGAGGGATAGTTTAAACTGAAGGCAATTATCATGTTTGTTACCAAAAAGAATGATACTCGTAAAGATGCAATAAATACCCTCCGCCCGGTAGCATTTAATGTAGAATATTCCACAACATTTAGTGCATTGCCTATTACAGATAATTTGGCATTTATGCTCACCGTTACATCTTCTTTAATGGACCTCATAATTGACATTGAAGAAGGGCATGATACTAGGACCTTGTTCCCTAGGTTCCAGTATAAATAGTGAACTCTGTTATCATTGTAAGGCACACGAATTTTCTAGAAAGCTTACGCTATAATTGATTCAAAGCTTATACAATTTTATCTTCTTATTCCTTGATTTCATTGTTGTTGTGCCCGGAAACTCTGCTCCCGAAATTACTTTTTCCGCGATTTTATCTTCCCTTCAAGGCTAAGTATTGCGTATTTCTTCAATTATTTTATAATTTCAGCATCAAATTAATTCACTTGTCGAGAATCCATGTATAAATTCAACTGTACCATTTTACAGGTAAACAATCTATACATCCTCATGGACAATGCACGTTCGCTCCATAGGTGGACCCAGGATTTGAAGGTTGGGGTGCACTTTTGTATTCAACCAAAATCTGCTTTGTATATCGGGTGTCACTACTAATATATCCAGAGGCGGACCCGGGATTTGAGCACGACTGTGGCACCATTGTATGCTAATTACTAGCGATAACATTAGACGGACAACTCTTTGAAAACTCAATGATTATGATGACTTATCATCCAAGTATAAATAAAAAAAAAGGTTCTAAAAAAATAGAAAGTATCGAACAAAGAGAGAGATTTCTTCGCAAAATAGGTGTTACAGGAAGGGAAGGTATTCGATTTAAGATTGTTTCAAACTTTAAAATTTCTAGCTTTTTCTCAATTAAAAAGGGGGTCTATGATCAAAAGAGTGTTCAAACTTCAAAAATTATCATAAAAACGTACTAAATAAATCAAGATTAAGGGTATGCTAATAGTTAAAGAACCGAAGAAAAGTCTCAAACTCTTAATTAGTTGTCATTGTCGAGTCAGAGTTGACGGATATCTGCTATTTTGTCAAAGTGATTGTTGAAGAAAGTTGTAGTAGAATGATTTGCATTTTTCTACTTTTGAAGCGATAAATTACAATTGAGACTTTTAATTTTAAGGGAAAGATTTGAAAAGGAATAAAATTAGGCAAGTTGATTATTATGTATTAAAACTAAACTATAATTGAATTTTAAAAAAAAAAGATAAAAGTAAAAAGTGAAGCAAAGTACAAATTAGTTGAATTCAAAGAAGTAAAATAAAAAGGAGAAGAGAAAAAGGTGAAAATGGGTTTTGAACTCACGACATCCAGCAAAGACGGAAACACTGGGCGCCCCACAAAACTACTCGTCCAGTTTGCCTCTGTGTCTGGGGAACACGAAAAATATTTAAAGGATCCCAACTATATATACATGATATATATAGAATTTTTATCGAGACTAACGGGGTCCCCTAAACCCTCAACATGCAACGTAGGTCCTGTCTCTAAACATATCAATATTTTTAAATATATATATATATATGTACATATAGAAATTTTGCCACTGACTCCAAACTTTCCGCGTGCCACTGACTCCTCTCCTTACAACATAGGTCTACGTCTCCAACCAAAACACACATTGAGATTCTAAAACAATTTATTAAACACTTGGTGTGTATGAACTTAGTGAGAAAACGACCTCAAATACGGGTACATCTAAACTCACCTCAAATTCTTCTATCAAACAAAAGTACGCTTCAATGAACATTGTCATGTTGACTATTTAAATCTACATTACCAACGTCAAAGAATCTCAATTGCATACTTAATTCTCGTATTCTTCTCAAGTTATGAACCCTAAACTCAAGATCTTGCTTTCTAGGTTTTTCTTAAAACTTCAGCTTAAATCATGATTTCTATCCTAAATTGTGCCTCAAAAGCATAACTAAGTGGTAAATTTGGGGTTGGAATAACATTCATACCTCTTGGAGAAAAAATCCTAACTTTGGGGAAGATCTTGTTCTTGGAAGATTCTTGAAGTTCCTATTAAATGATCCGTCGAGTTGTTAGTTTCACTTTCTAGTACCTAATGATGTATTACATCATAATTGTGTCCGAGAAACTCATCATGTTGGTTGCTTAGAGTGGATGTTTGGACTCCTCTTTGTTAGCTCTCAAGGATCTTATAAAGTGGTCTTTTCTCTCCTCATAAACATTTATCTACTATACTTGGGCCCCGACCACCACGATTTGTGTGGCACAATGGATATGCCATGGTCTTAGCCACCACTTGGTGGGCACGGTGCGGCCACAAGGAACCAAAAATTCCTCTTATCTTTCAGCATTCTATTGGGCGCGGCATGCTAGCACGGCGCCGAATAATTCTCTCAGTTTCTAGTGCAACCTCCTATGGCTACTAACTGTGAAGGTATTCTTTGTGATGTACTCTTTGGTGTTTCCTCCACATTAGTTACCTTAATTATTTTTTATCTAGGGGCCTCATTAAGATTAGCATGATGTTCAAATATTTACAGGTTTTATAAAGACGAGTAGCTAAGTAATTTAACTCAAATTTGAGGTAAGGGGAGACTTTAGCCCCTGATTGCTCATTTTTCCCAAGGAAAAATAGCTTATCATTCCCAATAAACTTGCACTACTTTGTCAAGATGGTAACTAAACTTACAGGTTTCATTTAAGCACTTCTACTTGACGAAATAAGTATTAATAAACCTCATCGTGTTTCTCAGCCGCAGTGACCTGAATGACACATATGTTGGAAAAACATTAACCCTCACATAAATAATATTTTACGGTATACAACTGTAATAAATGCGGATTACTAAAAATTACCAGTAATCAACGACAATAATAAGAGAGACAAGGACACCGAGATTTTTACATTGAAAATCCTTATGAATAAGGGAAAAACCATGGCCCAAGAGGAGCAATTGATATCACTATAGCAAGGAATTTTATACTTTATAGGCCCAAGTAAAATACTCTAAAGACCACTATAACACACAAAATAAATAATTCTCTTTTACTATTCTCACCTCACTACTATATCGCTCACACTCTCTATTTTCCTTACAGAATATTTTCTTCTACCATGTATGGGATTCCTCACTCTTATTTCTCTCTTTCTGATGGTGTGTAATTAACCAACGACTCGGGAGCTCTCTATTTATAGAGATTCAATACTCCTGCATATGTCATCAATGACGCCAAATGAAAGATAGAAACTTCAAACTCTTCAATGTGAACAAATCAAAATGTTGGCTGCCAAATCTATAAAAGCTGAAGACATTAGAAGTCTTTGTCAAAGGAAGAAAAATATCTTCCTTAAATCATGAACCATGGGATGGACCCATCAAATCTCCCCCTCTAATCTCATGCATCTAAAAGAGATATCTCCAGTTTTTCATATAGAGTTCATGTCGACAAGTGCTTTACATAGCTCGAACTTGTCCTCTTGGCATCACCTTAGTCAACATATCCGTAGGGATTTTCACTCGTGTGAATCTTTTTGACCTGCAAAGATTCGTTCTCCACTTACTCATGAATCTAGTGATATCTCACATCGATATACTTTGTTCTTGCATGGTACATGGAGTTTTTGCTCAAGTCTATTGCACTTTGACTGTCACAACAGACAACATTCTCCTTATGGTGCAAGTCAAGATCTTGAAGGAATCGTATAAGCCATATCATCTCCTTGCCAGCTTCAGTAGCAGCAATGTACTCTGCTTCTGTTGTAGAGAGTGCGACATACTTCTGTAACTTCGATTGCCATGATATAGCTCCCCCTAAAAATATAAATAAATATCCAGTAGTAGATTTTCTATTATCAATGGCACCTGCCATATCAGCGTCGGTATAGCCCTTCAAGATTGGATTAGATCCTTCAAAACACAAACATCCTCATATTGTACCTATCAGGTACCTGAGTATTTACTTGATTGTTTCCTAGTGTTCTTTTCCAAGATTTTTAAGAAACCTGCTAGCAACACCGACTGAATGAGCAATATCAAGTCTGGTGCATACCATTGCATACATCAAGCTTCCGACTGGTGACGAATATGGAACTTTAGTCATGCTCTCTTTTTCCTCATTTGTTGTAGAACATATCTTCTTGCTCAACTTCAGATTATAAAGAGATATGCTAACTAGCTTAGAACTCTTCATGTTGAAGCGTTCCAGTACAAGTTCAATGTACTTCTCCTGAGACAACCACAACTTTCTTCTTGTTCGCTCTCTAACTATCTTCATCCCAGAATTTGTTGTGGTGGGCTCAAGTCTTTTATATCAAATAACTTGAATAAATCTCCCTTCAACTTAGCAATAATCTCCTTATCTTTTCCAACAATTAACATGCCATCCACATACAACAGCAAAATAATAAAGTTGTTGTCAGAATATCTTTTGAAGTATACACATGGATCAGAATAGGTCTTCATGTAAGTTTGACTTTTCATGAATGAGTCAAACTTTTTGTACCACTGCCTTGATGCCTGCTTCAACCCATAAAGACTCTTATTCAATTTTCACACCATGTGTTTCTTTCCAGCTACTTCAAATCCTTTTAGCTGCTCCATATAAATCGCCTCTTCCAAGTCTCCATGAAGAAACACAGTTTTCATGTCCAACTACTCCACTTCAATATCTAGGCTAGCTAATAAGCTCCCAATTGTTCGAATAGAAATTATTTGGACAACTGGTGGGAAAATTTCATCAAAATCAATATCTTTCTTCTGTTCAAAGCCTTTTACCACCAATAAAGCTTTGTATCTTACAAGCTTTCCATTTTCATATTTTTGAGTTTAAAGACCCATTTGCATTTGAGTGGTCTTTTACCCTTTGGAAGTTCAACTAGCTTGTATGTACCATTTTTCTATAGAGATTCCATCTCTTCTTGCATGACTTTCATCCGCTGGTTATTTTTTGGATGGAACAACACTTAAGACTTTCTGGCTCCCCCTCATCACAAATGAAGACATACTCTATGGAAGGATACCTGCATGACTCTACCCTTGGGCTTTCTGATCTCCTTAGAGGCTGAGGTTATTCGTTTCCCTGAGTGGCGTACTCCACTTGCTCGACATCATCATCAAGTTATTATCCCTGCTCGGCAACCTCACCAATTCTACTATCTGTACTTGTGAGATTGTTATAAGTAGAAGGAATGGTAACAAGGTTAGGGATTATACCATTTTGTCCTTCTCTGACTGATCATCTGCAGTTCAAACTTCACTTTATCAGAAGATTACATATTTACTTCTTATGAGCTTCTTCTTCATAGGATCCCATAATTTGATCTCAGACTCTTCATCTTCATATCCGATGAATATGTAGGGAACAGATTTATCATCCAGCATTGTTCTCTGCTCCTTTGGTACATGTGCAAAAGTTCTACAACTGAACACCTTCATATGTGAGTAGGACACCTCCTTGTTGGTCCAAATTCTCTCTGAGATGTCAAACTCCAATGGAACTGATGGACTCCTATTGATCAGGTAATATGATGTCTGAACTGCTTCACTCCAGAATGACTTAAGCAGTTTTGCCATTCTGAGCATGCTTCTCACCTTTTCAACAATGGTGCAGTTCATTCTCTCAGTTACACCATTGTGTTGTGGGGTTCTAGGAACTATAATTTCATGTTGGATCCCATGGCTCAAACGGTACTCTTCAAATTCCCTTGAAGTGTACTCACATCTATTGTTAGTTCAGAGACATTTTAGCTTTCGACTAGTCTCCCTTTTCCACTAGAGCATGAAACTTCTTGAAATAGGATCTTTGGTTTTCCAGATATAAACCCATAATTTTCGTGAAGCATCATCAATAAAAATAAGAAAATATTTATTTTCTCCCATCGATTCTATCTCCATTGGACTACAAACATCAGAGTGTACCCAATCAAGTATCTGAAATGAAGCTCCATGTTGTTTACCAAGTAAACAATAGTCATAATGTTTTACTGTTGTAACTTTGGAAAAAGAGATTAGTGACTTTCTGGCAAGAATCTGCAACTCCTTCTCACTCATATGACCCATTCTTTTATGCCACAAATCTACAGAAATCTCATCTTGTGCCGCGTTCAATTCACCTTAGCATATTTTTGCATTTGCCATGTACAAGGTGCCATGAGCAACTCCCTTTGCAATCATCAATGATCCCTTGGTAAGTCTCCACTTTTGATTTGCAAAATAGTTCTCATATCCATCTCGGTCCAAAGTTATTCCCGAGATTAAGTTCATCCATAAATCACGTCCTTTAGAACCAATGTGCATTCGACATTTGTCTTGATACAAATGTCACCAATACCCGCAATCTTTGAGTAACTCTTTCACCTGCTACATATCTGCAAAATATTTCTCTTACCGGAGTGTCATGATAAGATACTGTTGTGTCAACCACTCATTCTAACTCTGGACCCTCCAAGTGCATGCATTCCTCTTTGTCATTTATAAAGAGAACAACATTATCATTGTTCTGCACCATGAAGGTTGTGTTATTGTCATTCTTCTGGCCACTACTTTCACCTTTGCCCTTCTTAGATTTGGGCAATCTCTTTTGAAGTGAACCGGTTGATCGTAATTGTAGCAATTTCTGGCTTTTGATTTGGATCAATTCTTGAACTTTCCACGACCTTCAGATCTACCATAGTTGCTCGAACTCATTTGGTAACTTCTGCCTCTACCTTCTGTAATGAGAGCATATCCTTGATTTTCAGGATTCTTTCTCATCTTCTCATTGAGTTGAAGAACCGGTGTGACGTCCTTCACCTCAATAGTGGTTTTATCGTGTAGGATAGTTGTTGCCAAACTGTCGTACGAAGATGGAATGAGTTCAAGAGCAAGATAGTTTTGTCCTCTTCCTCAATCTTTACTCCGAGTTTGGCAAGCTGCGTGATTAGTCCATTAAACACATTTAAATGTGACAAAAAAGTTATACATTCATCCATATGTAGGGCGTATAATTATTTTTTCAAATACAATTTAGTTGTCAACATTTTGGATATGTATAGGCTTTCCAATCTTATCCAAATGCCACATGCAGTGTCAATGATGTTATTTACCACATCGTCTGATAATTGCAACCTGATTGCACTAACAACCTTATCATTCAAGTCATCCCTATCCTCAGCTTTTATGGTATCAGGCTTTATGGCGTCACTGTCTAATATCTTGTGTAATCCTTGTTGGATGAGCAGATCCCTCATCATTCTTTGTTATGTGAGAAACCGCTATCTCCATTGAATTTTACTACCTTGTACTTTAGTCCGGACATTTTAGTTTTCATCGAGTATAGTACTACAGACCGTGAACATTATTTCTGTGAATGAGCAGAACCTGTGTTCTGATACCAGTTGTTGAGAAACAATTAACTCCCACAGAAATAATATTTACGGTATACAACTATAATAAATACGGATTACTAAAAATATAGTAACCAACGACAATAATAAGAGAAACAAGAACACCGAGATATTTACGTGGAAAACCCTTCTGAATAATGAAAAACTATGGCCCGAAAGGAGCAACTGATATCACTATAGTAAGAAATTTTACACTTTATAGACCCTAATAAAATACTCAAAAGACCACTACAACACTCAAAAGAAATAAACCTCTTTTGATATTCTTACCTCACTACAATATCGCTCACATTCTTTATTTTTTCATAGACTATTTTCTTATACTCTGTCTCTGATGCCTCACTCTTCTTTCTCTCTTTCTGAAGGTGTGTAATTAACAAATGACTCGGGAGCTTTCTATTTATAGAGATTCAATACTCCTCAGATGCCATCAATGACGCCAAATGAAAAATAAAAACTTAAAAATTTTTAATGTGAACAAATCGAAATCGAAACGTCGGCTGTCAAATCTATTAAAGCAGGAGACAATAGAAATCTTTGTCAAAGGAAGTAAAACATCTTCCTTAAATCATGGACCATGGGATGAACCTATCAACATCACATGCTTAACCTTTTATTTTCAAATACGTGTAGTTTATGGGTCCCACTTTCTTTTTTATCCAATTTATCAAATTTCTAATTTTTCTGTTTCTTTTCGAACAATTTTTCTCTTCCTCACAATTTACACCATAAAGCAACCCCCCCCCCCCCCCCCCCCCCCAAAAAAAAAAAACCCACACTCCTCTTGAACAAAACAACTACTATGAACCACCTTTATCCACTATTTTATAGCCGAAAACACCACTCTCTTCGCCCAAATAAACCACCTTCTACCGCAAACAAATACTTCTTCTTCATTTTCAACATATAAATAAGCTAAAATATTTCAACTATCAGTTGGCAAAAACACAAACTAGTAAAAATCGATTTAAAAATAGATAAGTAGATTCAATTCCTCTTTGATTATTTTTTCATAAATTTCTCTGAAAACCTGCGTAGGAGCTATAGTAAAAGAAAAAAATCCCAGCAATCTCGAATCGGATCTCATCAGAGCTATCACCAGAGCGACCACCAGAACACTCACCACAAGATTCAAAATCCATCACTAAAGTTCTTTAAACTTCAACACCCTAATAATATTTTTTTTCCGTTCAGCTCAGTATATATTAAGTTAATTGACTTTGGACAATCTGATGAAACGTGCACTTCAACTAAAATGGATAACCAATAGATTATTAATGGATAACTAATGAGTTTAACTTTTACATTTGTAAAACATCAAATTGGAGGTTCCTCAAGTTTCATAGACTATGAATTCTCCCAAAAATAATCATATTCAAAAAGTCATGGATATCCATAATATCTACAGTTAACCCGCTCTTTATCTGTATTAAATATAGTCCGAGTCGGATAATTAATCTGTTTTTGTATTACCCGTTTTCGATCTGACCCATATCCGTCCAGCTGAATCATTTTTTTCTAAATAGAGTTAGATGCCAGAAAGCAATAGTCCTCTAAGCATTTTTCCTGGCTAAGTTAAACTCTAAACAAGCCCCTCTAAGGTCTATCCCCATCTCCGTCAGGGGCAGATCCAGAATTTTAAGCTTACGGCTTCCTACACAATCTTAAATTAATATATAATAATAAATGAACCAATGAACTGGGTTTCAAATTAAATATTGAGGAATTTTCAGAAACCACTATTATTTAGTGGCTATTAAATTCCTATAGCTATCATATACATAATTACTTCCAATAGATACTATTCAGTTGTTAGGTAGTGTATTCACTGTATTCGCGCTGCTGTATTCATTAATACAGCAGCAAAAAGTACCTAAAAGCAGGGCAGTCCAGTTGTACGCGCATGTATTCACATGTATTCGCGCCATGTATTCATGAATACAATAACGTCAATCACCTTTAAAATAGGCATGTTTAGCTGTCTAATAACATAAATAATATCAATTAGCATGATACACTTCTAATATAACTCAACAAAATCAATTCTAACATGCCTCATTATCAGCCCAATTAATTAGAATAATTTTTCAATTGTATATAACTGTTGTATTTAACTTTTGTATTTAGTGTGTTTCAATATATATTTTTTCTATTGCATTCATTAGATTCAATGATTGTATTTACTGCATTCGCTATTTCATATTCAGTGTATTCAAATGTATTTGTATTAACAATATTTTCGTTATTCCTAATACATGTTATTATTGTTGTATTCAGTATATTTCATTGGTTGTATTCACTCTATTTCTATTTGTATTCAGTGTATTTTACTGTATTTTACTGTATTTTAAAATTAAATGTATTCACTATCTATTTATTGTTCTATTTTAATATTTGTATTTAGTGTATTTCAATGTTTATATTCTTTATTCATGCATACTGTATGTACAGTATGCATGAATACATGTGTATTCAACTTTATTAAAAAAATATAGATCTTCAAAATAAATAAATACGGGCAAAAAAAGTATTTATATAAAAATACAATGTGTTTGAGTGAATTTGTACATAATACAATGTATTTGTATCATTGTATGTGACTAAATAGCAAATAAGAGAAGAAACTTTGTAGTACATGGCGTTTTCTGGCCAAGAAGAGAAGAAAATTTGTCGGATCCGTACAACAAATTTATGATAAGAGTTCATCACATTGCTACTTTCCATTCGAAAAATTCACTATTTTCTATTTTTGGGCTGCCTTCTACTCTATTCTAATGTCTCATTGGCCAACAATACTAGGATGTGTATCTTGCGTTTCTCGAAGAGAGAGAGAGAAAGAAGAAACAATATGAAAGAGAATCGAAGAGAGAGAGATTCTTGTTTATCGTCGTCCATCAATACTAGGGCTTAAGTTGCTCGAAGAGAGAGAGAAGGAAGAGAGAGAGAAAAAAAAGAAAAAAATCTGAGAGAGAATATTGTTTTAATTGAAAGAAAGAGAGAGGAAAAACATAAATAGCGTATTTCATGCCTCAATGGTAGTATGCACCATAAATACCTAATTTGCTATAAAATATAAAAGGTAGCTATAAAAAATAATATTTTAAAATGAGTTCTGTTTATAATAAATAGGGTGTATATATTTTCTACAGGAGGTAAAATTTCCTTAAATATTCTTACACATTAATGGACTTTTAATACGAAAATGAGGTCTAGGGAAAAGTTATTGGGTTCACGTGAACCCATACCTATATTGCACTAGATCTACCTATGATCATCGTCCCCCTCTTCTCCCATATGAGGTATAACTTACATGAGTTTTTACCTTTTTACACTAGAGTACCCGTCCAAAATAGTGGTATTAATAACTAAAAAACAAGATGAATAATCTGCTACAACAAGTTAAAATTACTAAATGTTCTTTTTACAACACTAGCTTGTGGAAAGCTAAATGATACACGAAGTCAAAAGATAATGCCTTCAATCAGCTTTAACATGGTTGCTGAGGGGATGATTATCAATTCTATGTACAATATTGGGGAATCGTGAAACCTATTAACCATATAATCAAGATAATATTCTATGACTTAGTCAAGATAACCATAAGATAAGATGGTTAATAAAACTAGGTACCCTACGGAAGCAATACAGGCAGCAACAAGAGCAATTATAATAGATGTATACATCATTCCACTAACTTCAGCTGAGAAGAGATCCAACAAAAGATATCCATTGATCACTATCACTAAAGCTGTCACAAGCCACGATATCCCCCAAAAAATATAGACAATGGTGAGATCTAAGCAGTACGAAATCATTAATCCTGGCGCTCAAGTATAACGATCCGATCAGTTGTTTTGTCACGACCCAAATTGTAACGACCCGGCCGGTCGTTTCGAATATTACAGTTATGTTTTTCCAATTACTTCTCAATTTATGCTTTACAATTGTTATATGACTTACCGGGGTAATTAGTTTGGGTTTGGTGAAGACTTGGAATGAATTGCAACACTTAGTTCAAAAGTTTAAAACTTAAGTTAAAAATATTGACTGGAAGTCGATCTATGTGTAAACGACCTCGGAATAGAATTTTGATAATTCCAATAGCTCCGTATGGTGATTTTAGACTTAGGAGCGTGTCCAAAAAATTATTTAGAGGTCTGTAGTTAAATTAGGCTTGAAATGACTAAAATAGAAATTTGAATTTTAGAAGTTTGACCGGGGAGTTGACTTTTCGATATCGGGATCAGAGTCCGATTCTAAAAATTGGAATAGGCTTGTTATGTCATTTATGACTTGTGTGCAAATTGTGAGGTCAATCAGACTTGATTTGATAGGTTTCGGCATCGATCATAGAAGTTGGAATTTTCTTAGTTTTAATAGGCTTGAATTAGAGTGTGATTCGTGTTTTTGATGTTGTTTGATGTGATTAAAGGGTCCTACTAAGTTTCTATCGTGTTATAGAACTTGTTGGTACATTCGGACGGGGTCCCGAGTGGCTCAGATGTGTTTCGGGGTGAGTTTTGAGCGAATCCGGGCATTTCGGCACTCTGATGATGTTATGAGACAGTTGAAGTGCGGAGGGCATATTTTAGAGTACATAAGTGGGGCCGCAAACTCCCAAAATGTTGTAGCAGTAGGAATTGTGCGGACCTCACTTGAAGATGTGCGGACCGCAGTTGAAATTGTGCGGTTCGCAGAATTCTTCTCGCGGACGCAGAAAGGTGATTTCGCTAGTCCGACTTCGGAGGCTTGTATCTTTTAGTCTACAAGGAATTTGTAGATGATTCAAAAACAAAGGTTCTATCCCGTTGAATCTAGTTTCCAGAAAGGTAAACCAATCATCATTTGGACATTTATAGAGAATGTTATGGTTAATTTACTGATACCTGATAGTGCAGAGCTATAGAAGTGCAGCCGCACAATTTGGATTGCGGCCGCAGAATCTGGGATGTGCGGCCGCACAAATAAATGTGTGGTTAGACAATAAGGATTAGATTTTGTACTATATGAATGAGGGTTTCATCTCATTTTTTATTTTTGGACTTTGGGAGCTCGGTTTGTGGCAATGTTTCGTGGGATTTTCAAGAAATTCATCGGAGTAAGTGATTCTAACTCGGAATTGGTTAACATACATGAATATATCATTATTTTCATCATTTAATCAGTATTTGGAGATGGAAATTTGAGAAAAATTGTAGCAATTTCATAAAACGAATTTGTGGGATTTGAATGTCGATTTGAAGTCGGATTTGAGTGAAACTAGTATGGATGGACTCGTAATTGAATGAGTTATCAGATTTTGTGACTTTTGTCAGACTCTGAGATGCGGGCCCCACAGGCAACTTTTAGGTGCAATTTTGAATTTTTATTGGAAACTAAGTATTGTCATATGGAATTAATTCATGTAATTCGTATTGACTGAAACTAATTAATTATGACTAGATTCGAGCCGACCGAAGTTGGAAAATCGAGGGAAAGTCATACTACTTGACTGATTGAGCGGGATTCGAGGTAAGTGGCTTGTCTAACCCTGTGTGGGGGGAAATCCCCTTAGGATTTGATAGTGGTATAACATTTTGTGATATGTGAGCGCCGTGTACGCGAGGTGACGTACTGGGCTCGACGTAGTGCTGATGCAAGATGGTAGGGTGATTGCCTATGCGTCCAGACATGTAAAGGTACATAAGAATAATTATCCGGTCCACGACCTTGAGTTAGCAGCTATTGTTCATGCCTTGAAGATTTGGCGGCATTATTTGTATGATGTCCATTGTGAGGTTTATACCAATCATCGGAGTCTACAACATCTGTTTAAATAGAAGGATCTTAATGTGTGGCAGCGGAGATGGTTGGAGTTGCTTAAGGATTATGATATCACCATTCTCTATCATCCCAGAAAGGCCTATGTGGTGGACGATGCCTTGAGTCGTAAAGCAGAGAGTTTGGGCAGCTTAGCATTCTGACCAGTAGCAGAGAGGCCTTTAGCCTTAGATGTTCAGGTCTTGTCAACCAGTTTGTTCAGGCCGAGTCATGTTTTGGCTTGTATGGTTTCCCAGTCTTCTCTTTATTATCGTATCAGAGAGCGTTAGTATGATGACCCCTATCTGCTTGTCCTTAATGACACATTTCAGCACGGTGATGCCAAGGAAGTCACTATTGGAGATGACACTGTATTACTGATGCAAGACAGGCTATGTGTGCCCAACATAGATGGCTTACGTGAGTTGATTCTCCAGGAGACTCACACTTCGCGGTACTCCATTCACCCGGGTGTTATGAAGATGTATCACGACTTGAGACAACACTATTGGTGGAGGCAGTTGAAGAAAGACACAATGAAATATGTAGCTCGGTGCCTAAATTTCCTGCAGGTGAAGTATGAACATTAGCGACCAGGTGGATTGCTTCAGAAGTTAGAGATTCCAGAATGGAAATGGGAGCGGATCACTATAGATTTTGTTGTTGGGCTCCCACGAACTCATAGGATGTTCTATGCAGTTTGTATAATTGTGGATAGATTGACCAAGTCAGCTCATTTCATTCCTGTAGTTACTAGTTACTCTTCGGAGCAGCTGGCTCAGATTTATATTCGCGAGATTGTCAGGCTTCATGGCGTACCGGTATCTATCATCTCTCACTGGGGTACACAGTTTACATCATGGTTCTGGAGGGTAGTACAGCATGAGTTGGGTACTCGGGTATAGTTGAGTATAACTTTTCTCCCTCAGACGGACGGACAGTTCAAGCACACTATTTAGATATTTGAGGATATGTTTCGTGCGTGCGTGATAGAGTTTGGGGGTGCTTGGGACAAGTTCTTGCCACATGCGGAGTTTTCTTACAATAACAGTTATCAGTCGAGCATTCAGATGGCGCCGTATGAGGCCTTATATAGTAGGCGGTATCGATCTCTAGTGGGTGGTTCGAGCTGGGTAAAGCTAGACTATTTGGTACAGACTTGGTTCAAAATGCTTTGGAAAAGGTTAAATTGATTTAGGATCGGTTTCATACAGCCCAATTTAGACAAAAGGGCTATGCGGATCGGAAGGTTCGTGATGTTGCATTCACGGTTGGTGAGCGGGTTTTTCTTTGGGTTTCGCCCATGAAGGGTGTTATCCGATTTGGGAAGAAGGGCAAGTTGGGCCCTAGGTATATTGGGCCTTTTGAGTTCCTTGAGAGAGGGAGGTGGCTTACAGACTTGCACTACCACCTAGTCTCTCTGCAGTTCATCCAGTGTCTCATGCTTCCATGCTCCAGAAGTATCACGGCGATCCGTCTCATGTGTTAGACTTCAGCTCAGTCCAGTTGGATAAGGATATATCTTATGTTGAGGAACCAGTGGCTATTTTGGACAGACAGGTTAAAAAGTTGAGATCGAAGAGCATTGCTTCAATAAAGTACAGTGGAGGGGTCATCCGATCGAGGAGGCGACTTGGGAGACCGAGCATGATATACACAACCGTTATCCTCATATTTTCACCACTCCAGGTATAATCCTTAACACGTTTGAGGACGAACGTCTGTTTAAGAGGGGGAGAATGTAACGACTCGGCCGGTCATTTCAAGTATTACATCTCTATTTCCCCAATTACTGCTCAATTTGTGCTTTACAATTATTATATGACTTACTTGGATAATTGGTTCGGGTTCTGTGAGGTCTTGGAATGAATTGGAACACTTAGTTCCAAAGTTTAAAATTTAAGTTAAAAAGGTTGGCTGGATGTCGACCTATGTGTAAATGACCCCATAATAGAACTTTGATGATTCCAATAGCTCCGTATAGTGATTTTGGACTTAGGAGCATGTCCGGAGCTGACTTTTTGAGTTTTGGAAGTTTGACCAGGGATTTGACTTTTTGATATCGGGGTCGAAGTCCGATTCTGAAAATTGGAATAGGCCTGTTATGTCATTTATGATTTCTGTGCAAAATTTGAGGTCAATCGGATTTCATTTGATAGGTTTCGGCATCGATCGTAGAAGTTAAAATTTCCTTACTTTTAATAGGCTTGAATTAGAGTGTGATTAGTATTTGTGATGTTGTTTGATGTGATTTAAGGGCCCAACTAAGTTCGTATCATATTATAGGACTTGTTGGTACATTCGGACAGGGTCCCGAATGGCTCGGGTGTGTTTCAGGGTGAGGTTTGAGCGAGTCCGGGCATTTCGGCACTCTGACGATGTTATAGGACAGTTGAAGTGTGGAGGGCATATTTTACAGTGCATAAGTGCGGCCGTAAACTCCCAAAGTGTTGTAGTAGTAGGAACTATGAGGACTGCACTTGAAGATGTGCGGACCGCACTTGAAATTGTACGGTCCGCAGAATTCTTCTCGCGGCCACAAAAAGATGATTTCACTGGTTCGCTAGTCTGATTTCGGAAGCTTATATAATTTAATATATAAGGGTTTTTGGAGATGATTCAAAAACAAAAGTTGTACCCCTTTGAATCTAGTTTCCAGAATGGTTAACCAATCATCATTTGGACATTTGTAGAGAATGTTATGGTCAATTTACTGAAGCCTGGTAGTGCAGAAGTGCGGCCGCATAATTTGGATTGCGGGCGCAAAACCTGGGATGTGCGGCCACACAAATAAATGTGCGGTCAGCACAATGGGGATCAGATTTTCTGCTATATGAACGAAGGTTTCATCTCATTTTTCATTTCTGGACTTTGGGAGCTCGGTTTGTGGCGATTGTTCGTGGGAATTTTAAGAAATTCATTGGGGTAAGTGATTCTAACTCGGAATTGGTTAACATACATCAATATATCATTGTTTTCATCATTTAATCAGTATTTAGAGACGGAGATTTGGGGGAAATTGTAGAAGTTTCATAAAATAATTTTTTGGGATTTGAATGTCGCTTCGAAGTCGAATTTGAGTGAAACTAGTATGGTTGGACTCGTAATTGAATGGGTTATCAGATTTTATGAGTTTCGTCAGACTCCGAGACGTGGTCTCCACAGACAACTTTTGGGTGCAATTTCGGATTTTTATTGGAAAATTAGTATTTTCATATAGAATTAATTCCTGTAATTTGTATTGACTGAAAAGAATTAATTATGACTAGATTCGAGCCGATCAGAGTCAGAAAATTGTGGGAAAGGCATACTACTTGACTGATTGAGCGAGATTCGAGGTAAATGGCATGTCTAACCCTGTGTGGAGGAAATCCCCTTAGGATTTTATATTGTTATAACATTCTGTGATATGTGAGTGCCGTGTACGCGAGGTGACGAGTGCGTACACGAGCTATATTTGGAAATATTGGTTATTGCTGAGTAGTCTTCTTTTAAATTCTTTAACTGAGTTGCTTTAGTATATGTAGTGACAAGGTGGGTTGCTCTGATGGTAAGCACCCTCCACTTCCAACCAAGAGGTTGTGAGTTCGAGTCACCCCAAGAGCAAGGTGGGGAGTTCTTGGAGGGAAGGATGCCGAGGGTCATTTGGAAACAGCCTCTCTACCCCAGGGTAGGGGTAAGGTCTGCGTACACACTACCCTCCCCAGACCCCACTAGTGGGATTATACTGGGTTGTTGTTGTTGTTGTTGTTGTATGTTTAGCCTAGTATCACATGTCTACGTGCCTTAACTCTCACTTGCAATATGTGCAACATGCTTAGCAGAATTACCTGCTTCTTTGATTTGATTTAAATCTTTAACTGTAAGATTCTTGCTGAAAATGTTTTGTTCCTCCAACTACCTGCTACATATTTATCTTGGGACTACGAGGCAGTTCCTCATGAGATCCCCGTGTACTGCATATTTACTTTGGGACTATGAGGCGGTTCCTCGGGAGATCCCCATGTACTCCATATTTACTTTGGGACTACGAGGCGGTATCTCGGGAGATCCCCTTGCATATTTACTTTTGGGACTACGAGACGGTATCTCGGGAGATCCCCTTGCATATTTACTTTTGGGACTACGAGACGGTATCTCGGGAGATCCCCTGTTGCGCATTTACTTTTGAGACTACGAGACGGTATCTCGGGAGGGACCCTGTTGTTTTCCTCTTTTTGTTGTGTTGTTCTCTCTCAAGTCATTTCATTATACTATTATATCCTCTGTCATATTTTTCTATTATTTCCAGTAGGGCCTGACCCGACCTCGTCACTACTCTATCAAGATTAGGCTTGGCACTTACTGGCTACCGCTGTGGTGTGCTCATGCTACTCTTATGCATATTTTTTTGTGCAGTTCCAGGTACCGCTTACCAGCCCGGATATCAGTGAGCTACCTGTGTGCGGAGACTTCAAGGTACATCTGTGAGCATCCGGAGACCTCAGAGTCCCCCTCTATACATATCATGTTATTTCCTTATTTTTATAGAGTCTAATGTATAGAGGCATTTAGTATTCCTCTTAGAAGCTTGTGACTTGTTTCTATCGGGTTTTGGGAGATTGTAGTTCGTTGTCTTGCAGTTTTTATTTATTACAACTATTGAGGTTTGAGTTTTAGACTCTTATAATGTTATTCCGCAATTTGTTAGGCTTACCTAGTCTAACACTTGCTGAATTAGTGGCAACTCAACTAACAATTATTAAATATGAAATAGAAATTTCCTACAATCCCAATTCCAGTAGTACAAGTCACAAGCTCTACAAAGTTTACTAGAAAATCTCTAAATATAACTGTTCTAGAATAGAATCAAATAGTACAAGGAAAGATATCAATGTAAGGCCAATAAGAGAAGAATTTACAATTCAAATCAACAATGAAAACAATGAGAACACGGATGGCAACAAGAAAACAATCAAGTAATTAAGAAACAACATAGTCAGAGTACAAATGACATATGAATGGGTTCAAACAAGGAATCATATGACAAATCAATTAACTAAATTATTTATAATGCATGAATTTCAACATGAATTACTCGAGGTATCATCGAAATCTCAAATCATGATTCACAACATCCAATTCTTACACATATGGCATCTTGTGCCCATATCTTTCTGAATCACGTTTGCACGACAAAATCCTTGCGCTACCATAACCTAGATGACCAATGAATAATTTAAACACAATTAAATGCAATTTTCAAATTGAATACAGTGAAGCATCAAATGAGTTATTAAGCCAATTTAGGATTCAAATAAGGTAAAATAGTGGAGAGGTTATGCAGATAGAATATCAATTAAGTTTAGTTTAGAAATATATGAGATCCAATACAAATATTGTATTTAAACAAAAAAGGGACATCAACCAAATTTTAACGAGATAAATATGGAATTTATTAAGGTAATACAAAATAATAATTTTTCACATAAACTACACGACAATAAGATAGTGAGTGAATTTGAAATACCAATTAGAGTAAAAATATAATCACCATTTAAATTAGTAGAACTCAAAATAAGATATAAGTTTTATTTTGAACGACTTGCAAGTGGAACAACTTGAGAACTCTTTCATTTAATTTTGCAAAATTTTTAGCAACTTAACATATCACTTAGGATGCATGACTCACACAACAAGTCCATATTGTTCCTTTTTTTTTTGAAATACTGACGATTAATTAATTATGATCAAAATATAATGAAGTGATTTAAGAAACCACAGTAACCGTCCTAGCATGAAATGCATCATGAGAATCACAATCGGAATTAACCTTAATATTAAAATACTTTCATATATGTACATTTGTTACGGTGTGCAACCCGATCCCATGCAATAATAATCATATTTGTTGCGGTTGTTGCAGCGTGCAAACTGATCCCATACAATATTAATCATATCTGTTGCGGCGTGCAACCCAATCCCACACAATGATAATCATTTCTCCTTTTTCATTTATCATTGATCATTTTCATTTATGTAGCGGTGTGCAACCCGCTCCCCATTATAAACATTAAACAAATCTATTGCGGCGCGTAACCCGCTCCTCAATATAAACATTAAACACATCTGTAGCGGCGTGCAACCCACTCCTCAAGCAACACAAATTAAGCAACCAATTTACAACCAACTACGGTGCACAACAAAATCAAAAGGAATTACGAGGCTACACAAAGAAGTCACAACTAATGAAAAAGGCTACACGATAGCTCATGAAATCAAATAGCAAGGAAATGACTAATCAATAAATCAAGGCACAATTTATGTGCATCAATTAACAATTAAGATATGTAGCAGATAAAGCATGAATTCAATAAGTGATTACAAACAACAATTGGCATATAAGGGTGAACTTGACAACAAAGATGGAATATGTGCTAACAATTTGAAGTATAGCACGTACAAACAATTCTAACGACAAAAGATATAGTCATGAAATGATAACTACAATTAATTATATGAAGGAAACCTAATAGTCCAAACCGGTCAAGTACTATATATAGGTCGTGTACCCACTCGTCACCTCGCGTACACGACTTTCACATAACACGAATGACATAATCATCTCAAATCCTAAGTGGTGATTTTTCCCACACAAGTTAGACAAGATACTTACCTTAACGAAATTAGGCTGATATTCTAAAATAGCCTTTTCACGTGAAATGACCTCCAGACGGCTCAAATCTGGCCAAATTAATTACATAACATCACTAAACTTTATCGGGAACAATTCCGAATAATAAAACATCGACTTTAAATTTTACTTTTAAAAGTCAACCCAAAAGTCAAGCCTAGGGCCCGCATCTCGAAACCTGACAACAATTCATGAAATCTGAATATCTATTCTGATACGAGTTCAACCATACCAAAAATATCACATTCCGATAAAGAATCGCCCTTCAAATCTTCATTTTATATTTTTGAAAGATTTTATAATTTTTCCAATTTCTTTTATTCGATTCACTAATTAAGGATGAAACTAATCATGCAATCATGAAATATAATGAAAACCGAGTAGGAAATACTTACCCCAATCCATTTGGTGAAAATCATATCAATCATTGCTCAAATCCGAGTTCCCAAGCCCCAAAAATGTTGAAATGAGCTTATAAAGAGAATTGTCCAATAAAATACTAATCGGATCGCTAAAAGCCTAATTCTTGTCGTTACAAGTTCCAAATCTGGTCGCTAAAGGTGCACACCAGGATCTGCTTGCACCAGCAGTTTAGTTTCCACTAAAAAGGCTCTAACTCCATCATATGAACTCGAAATTCGACGATTCTTGTCCCTATGAGTCACAAATAATAATACGAACCTAATCGTTCAATCGAAACTCAATTTAGAGCTCATTTGATCCATGCGATACCAACTTCGTTCGTTAAATAATTAACTCATATTTCGCGGTAAAACCTTAATCGCGACTTGATGAAATTAGACAAAACATTCCAGATCATTCCTATGATTCATTATCAAACTTTCGGAAGTCTCGAAATCGAATTTCGATCTATAGAACTAAAAATGAACCTTTGGATCAAAACAATGTCAAAACACCAACCATGTTAGGAAACCCATCCAAAACTCATCTGAGCCCCATAGGACCACAACCAAGTATACTGTCATGACCCAAAATATGCATGTCGTGATGCACCTATCTCAACACTAGGAAAGTCATTAACCTCGATAAATCACTTTCCTTTAAGTTTCAAAACATAATATTTAAATTCAATACAAATACCAACATAAACACTCCCAAAACCCGGTGTCACTGAGTACATGAGCATCTAAATAATAACAAAGTCTCACTGATAAAAACACTGTCTAAAAATATAGAACAGTACAAAAACTAAAAGGAAAGAGAGTCAAGATTTGTGGATGTCAAGCAGCTACCTCGATAGTCTCCAATAGTTAAATTTCAGAAAAACTAGCAAACACCAGTTCGGAGGTACCTGGATCTGCACACAAGGTGCAGGGTGTAGTATGAGTACAACCAACTCAACAAGTTACAATACTAAATAAAGAACTGAAAGTAGTGACAAAATTCACAGCTAAGTCCAATTACAATAATTTCCAACATAAGAAGGTAGGCATGCTTTCAAGTTCAACATTTAAGGCCCAAATAGTAATTTCATATCAAGTTCAAATGAAACAAAAGATAATATCTCTCCGAAATTTCCCAAGCAGTGATATATGACAACTGAAGTGGAAAAATAATGAAATCAATGCATCCTCTTAATGCAATAGTCAGTTAGTCCTCCCATTCACTCCAACCTCACAAACACTCTTTCGTCACATTCACCTATTCTTCTCAATCACTCAGCCTTCAGCACTCGCACTTAGTAGGTACCTGCGCTCACTGGGGGTATGTACAGACTCCGAAGGGGCTCCTTCAGCCCAAGCGCTGTAACAAGCCAATCATGGCATATAACAGTGAAACATGTTGCGGCGTGCAGTCCGATCCAATAAATATCCTCACAATCAGGCTCTCGGCCTCACTCAGTCATCAACCTCTCTAGTCTCTCAGGCTCTCAGAAAATCATGATAAGCAGCCCAAACAACAATGATGTGATGCATCAATAATGAACAATAGATATTGAGATAAAATATGCAAATAACACTGTGATTGAGTGCCAAACAGAAATGTAGCAGATAATTCAACAAGTACACGACCTATGTGGTTCCCTACAATGTAAGCACATGTTTTAAACATGCTTTATAGGTTGTTTTCTCTAATACATGGAAAATGTACGGAAATCAATAGGTTATTCAACCACACAGTTCCATGAAAATTATCAAGTCACAATTCCTACGGTGCACGCCCACCCACCCGTCACCTAACATGTGCGTCACCTCAAACCCAATCACATATCACAGAATCCGGGGTTTTATACCCTCATAACCAAATTTAGAACTGTTACTTACCTCAAACCATGAAATTCATTATTTTGCGATGCCCATGCCTCGTGAATCGGCCTCCGGGTGCATCGAATCTAGTCACAATTAAATCAATTTAGTCAATACAAATTATAGGAATTAATTCTATATGAAAATACTGATTTTCCAACAAAATCGGAAATTACACTCAACAATTGCCTGTGGGGCCCATATCTCGAAACCCAAAAAAAGTTACAAAATATGAACGTCCATTCAGCCACGAGTCCAATCATACAAATATTACCAAATTCTGACATCATCTCGACCCTCAACCTTCAAATTAAACCAAGAGGGTTTTCACAATTTTTCAACTTCAATCACCAATTAAATATTGAAAACAACCATGGATTCAGGTAATTTGACCAATATTGAGTTAAGAGCACTTACCCCATCGTTTTCCTTGAAAATCTCCTGAAAATCGCCTCTTTTCGAGCTCCAATTCGTCAAAAATGGATGTCCCATTTTAAGAACTTAAACATTTTGTCCAAAACATTCTTCTTCGCATTCGCGAAGCACAAAAATGTCTGCCAAAATTTTCTCCTTCATGTTTGTGAATCCTTCCAACCTCTGCCTTCCACGTACGCGAGCCACGAGCCACATTCGCGAAGGCTTAACGCCAGGTAGGCCCCGCTCCCCTTCCTCTCTGCGTTCGCGTAGGCTTCCCCGGCCTCTGTTTCGCGTTCGCGTCTCCCTCATCGCGTTCACGAAGAGCAAATCTCGGCAGCCCAAAAATCCTTCTTCGTGAATGCGTGAGACCCTTCGCGTTCGCGAAGAACAACACCAGACACTAGTTCCAGCAGTTGCAAAACAAGGAAAAATTGTCAGAAATCACTCTGAATCACACCCGATGCCCCGGGACCTCAACCAAATACACCAACATATCTTAAAACATCATACGAACTTAGTCGAAACCTCAAATCACATTAAACAATGCTAAAAACACAATTCATACCCCAATTCAAACTTAATAAAACTAAGAATTTCCAACTTCTATATTCGATGCCGAAACCTATCAAAGCAAGTCTGATTGACCTCAAATTTTGCACATGTCATAAATAACATAACGGACCTATGAAAATTTTCAGAACTGAATTCCGACCCCAATATCAAAATGTCAACTCCTCGGTCAAACTTCCAAACTTAAATTTCTATTTTAGCCATTTCAAGCCTATTTTCACTATGGACTTCCAAATAATTTTCCAGACACGCTCGTAAGTCCAAAATTACCACATGGAACTATTGGAATCATCAAAACTCTATTTCGGGGTCGTTAACACATAAGTCGATATCCGGTCAACTATTTCAACTTAAGCTTTAAACGTTGGAACTAAGTGTTCCAATTCATTCCAAAACCTCAACGGACCCGAACCAATTACCCTGACAAGTCACATAACAACTGTAAGCATAAATTGAGCAGTAAATGGGGGAATGGGGCTGTAATACTCAAAACGACTGGCTGGGTTGTTACATTCTCCCCTTCTTAAACAAACGTTCACCCTCAAACGGGTTTAGCATCACACCTAGGACCTCAAATAGGTGTGGATAATTTCTCCGCATCTCCTGCTCGAGGTCTCAGGTAGTATCTCCGACTGGCTGGCCTCTCCACTGCACCTTCACTGAAGCTATGTTCTTTCATCTCAACTTTTGAACCTGCCGGTCTAAAATGACCACCGGCTCCACATCATAAGTCAAATTACCATCCAACTGCACTATGCTAAAATCCAAAACATGAGATGGATCCCCAACATACTTCCGGAGCATAGATACATGAACACTGGATGAACACCCGATAGACTAGGCAGAAATGGAAGTTCATAAGCCGCCTCTCCAATCTTCTTAAGTATTTCAAAAGGCCCAATATACCGAGGGCTCAACTTTCCCTTCTTCCCGAACCTCAACACACACTTCGTGAGTGAAACCTTGAGCAGAACCTCCTCCCCAACCATATAAGCAACATCACGGAACTTCCTATCGGCATAACTCTTCTGTCTAGACTGCGCCGTGCGAAGACGTTCATGAATCAATTTAACCTTCTCCAAAGCATCTTGAACCAA
Organism: Nicotiana otophora; assembly: GCA_000715115.1. Lineage (NCBI taxonomy): Eukaryota > Viridiplantae > Streptophyta > Magnoliopsida > Solanales > Solanaceae > Nicotiana > Nicotiana otophora. The sequence goes on from AWOL01S0177598.1 coordinate 83,927, forward strand.
ATCAGTACCCAATAGTCTAGCCTCACCCGGCTCAAATCAACCCACCAGAGACCGACACCATCTCCCATATAAAGCCTTATATGGAGCCATCTAAATGCTCGATTGGTAGTTGTTATTACAGGCAAACTCTGCCACTAGTAGAAACTGATCACAAGAACCTCCAAAATCTATAACAAAAGCGCGTAGCATATCTTCCAATATATGAATAGTGCGCTCGGATTGTCCGTCCGTCTGAGGGTGAAATGTTGTACTCAACTGAACCTATGTACCTAAACCTCGCTACACTGCTTTCCATAACTGTGGTGTAAACTGTGTGACCCAATCCAAAATGATGGACACTGGCACACCATGTAAGCGAATAAGCTCGCGGATATAAATCTCAGCCAAACGCTTAGAAGAATAAGTAGTACCGACTAGAATACAATGTGCGGACTTGGTCAACCGATCTACAATCACCCAAACATCATCAAATTTCCTCAAAGTCCGTGGGAGTCCAACTATGAAGTCCATGGTAATACGCTCCCACTTCCATTTCGGAATTTCAAGTCTCTGAAGCAATCCGCCCGGTCTCTGATGCTCGTACTTCGCCTGCTGAAAATTTAAATACTGAGCTACAAACCCACTATATCTTTTTTTATTTTTATCCACCAATAGTGTTGTCTCCAGTTCTGATACATCTTTGTGATACCCGGATGAATAGAATACCGCGAACTGTGGGCTTTTTCAAGAATCAGTTCACGTAGCCCATCTACATTTGGCACACAAATCCGACCCTGCATTCTCAATACCCCATCATCTCCAATAGTAACATCTTTAACATCACTGTGATGAATTGTGTCCTTCAGGACAAGCAATTGGGGATCATCATACTGCGATCTCTGATGCGGTCATAGAAACAAGACCCAGAAACCACACAAGCTAGAACCCGACTAGGTTCTGAAACATCTAATCTCACGAACTGATTGGCCAAGGTCTAAAAATAAACTTGTAGGAGGCCTTTCACCAACAGGAATAAGGCTACCCATACTCATCTCCTTTTTACTCAAGGCATTGACCACCATATTGGCCTTCCCGGATGACACATAATAGTAATATCATAGTCCTTTAGCAGCTCCAACCATCTCTGATGCCTCAAATTTAGATCCTTCTGTTTGAATAGGTGTTGAAGACTCCGATGATCTGTAAATACCTCACAAGACACACCGTAGAGATATTGCCTCCAAATCTTTAGTGCATGAACAATAACTGCCAATTCTAAATCATGAACATGGTAGTTCTTTTCATGTGGCTTTAACTGACACGAAGCATAAGCACTCGCTCTACCCTCTTGCATTGAGACACACCCAATACCAATCCGAGAAGCATCACAATTCACTGTATAAGAGCCTGAAGCTGAAGGTAAAACTAGAACTAGATATTTGGTCAAGGTAGCCTTGAGCTTCAGAAAGCTCTCTTCACACTCATCCGGCCACCTGAATGGAGCACCTTTCTGGGTCAATTTATTCAAAGGAGATGCAATAGACGAGAAACCCTCCATGAAGCGACGATAATAACCGGCCAAGCCGAAAAACCACCGAATCTCAGTAGCTAAAGATGACCTGGGCCAACTCTAAACTGCCTCTATCTTCTTCAGATCCACCTTAATTCCTTCACTGGACACTATGTGTCCCAAGAATGCCACCAAACTAAGCCAGCACTCACACTTAGAGAATTTGGCATACAGTTTCTCCTCTCTCAGCCTCTGTAATACAATACCCAAGTATTGTGCATGCTCCTCCTGGCTACGTGAGTACACCAGGATATCATCAATAAATACTATGATAAATAAATCAAGATATGGCTGGAATACACAATTCATCAAGTGTATAAATGCTGATAGGGCGTTGGTTAGCCTAATAGACATCACGAGAAATATATAGTGACCATAACGAGTCTTGAATGTCATCTGTAGAATATCTGAATCACGAATTTTCAACTGGTGATACCTAGATCTCAAATCAATTTTGGAGAATACCGTCTATCCCTGAAGCTGGTAAAATAAATCTTGAATACACGGCAAAGGATATTTATTCTTGATTGTAACTTTGTTCAACTGCATGTAGTCGATGCACATCCGCATAGTACCATCTTTCTTTTTCACAAACAGAACTGGTGCACCCCAAGGCGACACACTAGGCCTAATAAACCCCTTATCAAGGAGTTCATGAAGCTGCTCTTTCAGTTTTTTCAACTCAGTTGGTGCTATATAATACGGAGGAATAGAAATGGGCTGAGTACCCGGCACCAAGTCAATACCGAAATCAATATCCCTGTCGGGTGGCATACCCTGTAGGTCTGTAGAAAATACATCCGGAAAGTATCGCACTACCGGTATATAATCAATAGTAGGAGTGTCCGCATCAACATCTCTCACAAAGACAAAATAGGACAAACACCCCTTCCCAGCCATACGTTGGGCCTTCAAATAAGAGATTACTCTGCTGGGAACATAATCTAGAGAACCTCTCCATCAGACCTTCGGCAACCCCGGCATCGCCAATGTCACGGTTTTTGCGTGACAGTCCATAATAGCATGACATGGAGACAACCAATCCATACCCAAGATTACATCGAAATAAACCATACTAAGCAATAAGATATCGACTCTAGTCTCCATTCCCCTAATATTTATCACACATGACCGATACACACGGTCCACAATAATAGTATCGCCCACCGACGTAGATACACAAACAGGTGAAACTAAGGAATCACGGGGCATATCCAGATAATGAGTAAAGTATTATGATACAGATAAATAATTCGAACCAGGGTCAAATAATATAGAAGCTTCCCTGTGGCACACTGAGACAATACATGTGATCACTACATCTGAAGCAACGGCATCTGGCATGGTAGGAAAAGTATAGAATCGATCCTGACCGCCACCTGATCGGTCTCCCCCTCTTGGGAGACCCCTAGCTAATTGACCCCCCACCCGAGCTGGCTGGACGAGTGGCGAAGTAACTGGTGCTGAAGTCGTAGTCTGAATCCTCTATTGCACTGGACCTCCTGGGCCATGAGGACACTGCCTCCACATATGCCCAAATTCCTCGCACTCAAAGAAACTCTCCGATGTTGGTGGTGGTGGGGACTGAATCGGGCCCTGAGAATCAGAATAACCGCTAGAAGCACCCGGTGCAAATGAACCTTGAACTGAAGGAGCACAAGACGAACTCTGGGCTGGAAGGACACTTAGAGATGAATTCCCTTGATGAGAACTATATGAACCATGGCTGGATGATGTGCCATGGTGAACTGGACGACCCGTCTGAGCGTGTCTGTAAGTTCGACCCCTGCCGTGGTAGAACTGACCTCCTGAAGGAACACCGCTGAAACTACTCAATCTAGAGGCTTCTTGGCCTCCCTCTCTCCTCGGTCCTAGCTACGGACCATCTCTATGTGCCGAGCAATGTCAACTACCTCATCAAAAGTAGCACTAGATACCCTCTCCCGAGTCATAAGTAACCGCAACTGATATGTGAGACCATTAATGAACCTCCTAATCCTCTCCCTATCAGTGGGAACCAACCAAACTGTGTGACGAGCCAATTTAGAAAACCTCATCTCGTGCATCACAGATATGCCCTCCTAACGTAACTGCTCAAACTATCTGCGCAGCTCCTCTCTGTGAGACTATGGTATAAACTTCTCCAAGAAGAGAATGGAGAACTCTTGCCATGTAAGTAGTGCTGCACTGACCGGCCTATGCCTCTCATAAGCCTTTCACCATCTGAAGGCTGTCCCAGAAAATTGAAAAGTAGTGAACGAGACCTCATTGGTCTCCAGAATACTCGATGTCTGAAGCATCCGCTGGTACTCATCCAGACAATCCTGAGCATCCTCTGACTCAACACCGCTAAATAATGGAGGTCGAAGCCTCCCAAATCTCTCAAGTTTCCTCTGCTCATCATCATCCAGAACGGGGAATACCGGGGCCTGAGCAGCTGTAACAGGCTGGGTTAGTAGTACCCCCGGTATCTGAAGTCCCTGTACTACCTGCTCTGGAGTACGGGCAACAGGGGTATGAGTACCTCTCCCGGCCTAAGAAGTAGCTGGTACGGCCTGAGCCGAAACCACCTGAGCAAGGCCAATGCAAACAGTCAATATTTATGCTAAAGCGTACTGAAGGTTTAGAATCACAAAAGGCACAGCTGGTCCCACCTACTCTACTATATCTGGAATATGCTCCTGAGCTGGAGCAACTGGTGGTGTTACAAGTACTGCTCCAACTGCTACACCTCGACCTCTACCTCGGCCCCGGCCTCTACCATAGCCCCGGCCTCTCACGGCCCTAACTGGCGGCTGACCATCCAATCCGATAGTACGTGTCCTCACCATTTGTGAGAGAATAGAATAGCAAAAATATAGCTTCCGGAATCAACAAATCCGCACGACAGAATACAAGAAAGTGATTTTTTTTCCTAAGGGTTCGGCAGCCTCTAGAAGATAAGTACAGACGTCTCCGTACCGATTTGCAAGACTCTACTAAACCTGCTCATGACTCGTGAGACCTATGTAACCTAAGCTCTGATACCAATTTGTCACGACCCAAAATTTACATGTCGTGATGGCGCCTATCTTAATATTAGGCAAGCCGTCAACCTCGATAAACCACTTTCCTCTAAGTTTGAAAAAATAATATTTAAAGTCAATACACAAATCTCATAAATACCGACATAAACACTCCCAAAACCCGGTGTCACTGAGTGCATGAGCATCTAAATGATAACAAAGTCTAATTCATAAAAACATTGTCTGAAAATATACAACAATACACAAATTGAAAGGAAAGAGAGTCAAGGTGTGTGGACGTCAAGCAACTACCTCTATAGTCTCTAATAGTTAAAGTTTCAAAACATTAGCAACTGCCATGTCCGGAGGTACCTAGATCTGCATATGAGGTGCAGGGTGTAGTATGAGTACAACCAACTCAACAAGTAATAATACTAAATAAAGAATTGAAAGTAGTGACGAGCTTCACAACTAAGTCCAATTACAGTAATTTCCAACATAAGAAGGTAGGCATGCTTTCAAGTTCAACATTTAAGGCCCAAATAGTAATTTCATACCAAGTTCAAATGAAACAAAAGATAATATCTCTCAGAAATTTCTCAAACAGTGATATATGACAACTGAAGTGCAAAAATAATGTAATCAATGCATCCTCTCAATGCAATATTCACTCATTCCTCCAATTCACTCCAACCTCACAAACACTCTTTTCTCACAGTCACTCATTCCTCTCAATCACGAAGCACTCAGCCCTCGGCACTCCGCACTCACACTCGGTAGGTACCTGCGCTCATCGGGGTGTGTCAGACTCCGGAGGGGTTCCTTCAGCCCAAGCGCTATAATAAGCCAATCATGGCATATAACAGTGAAACATGCTGCGACGTACAACTAGATCCCATAAATATCATCACAATCAGGCCCTCGGTCTCACTCAGTCATCAACCTCTCCAGTCTCTCGGGCTCACAGAAAATTATGATAAGCAGCTCAAACAACAATGATATGATGTATCAATAATGAACAATAGAGACAGGGATGACATGTGCAAGTAAAACTGTGACTGAGTGCAAAACATCAATTTAGCAGATAATTCAACAAGTACATGACCTTTGTGGTCCCTACAAAGTAAACACATGTTTTAAACATGGTTTATAGGTTGTTTTCTCTATTACGTGGAAAATGTACGGATATCAACAATTTATTCAACCACACAGTTCCATGGAATTTATCAAGTCACAATTCCTACGGTGCACGCCCACACGCTTGTCACCTAGAATGTGGGTCACCTCAAAACCAATCACATACCATAGAATCCGGGGTTTCATATCCTCAGAACCAAATTTAGAACTATTACTTATCTCAAACCGTGAAATTCTTTATTCTGCTATGCCTTTGCCTCGTGAATCAGCCTCCAAACGCCTTGAATATAGTCACAATTAATTCGATTTAGTCAATACAAATTATAGGAATTAATTCCATATGAAGATACTGATTTTCCAACAAAATTCGAAAGTGCACTAAAAATTTGCACGTGGGGCCCACGTCTCGGAATCCGATAAAATTTACAATATATGAATTCTCATTCAACCACGAGTCCAGCCATACAAATTTTACCAAATTCCAACATCATCTCGACCCTCAAATCTTCAAATTAAACCAAGAGGGTTTTCACAATTTTCCAACTTAAATCACCAATTAAATGTTTAAAACAATCATGGATTTGGGTAATTTGATCGATATTGAGTTAAGAAAACTTACCTTGTTGTTTTCCTTGAAAGTCTCCCGAAAATCGCCTCTTTCCGAGCTCCTAATAGTCAAAAATGGAAAATCTATTTTCAAAACTCGAACATTCAGTCCAGACCTTTCTTCTACGGGTTCGCGGCCCTTGCTTCGTGTTCGCGAAGCACAAAAATATGCTGCCAAAATTTTCTCCTTCGCGTTCGCGACCTCCTCGTCACGTTCACAGGGGCTTCCGACCTCTGCCCTCCGTGTTCGCGAGCCACAAGCCGCGTTCGCGAAGGCTTAACGCCAGGCAGGCCCCCAACTCCCCTCCCTCTTGGCATTCACGTTCGCGTTTGCGTAGGCTTCCCCAGCCTCTACTCCACGTGCGCGTCTCCTTCATCGCGTTCGCGATGGGCAAATCCCGGCAGCCCAAAAATCCTTCTTCGCGAATACGTGAGACCCTTCGCATTTATGAATAAAAACACCGGACACTAGTTACAGCAGTTGCAAAACAAGGAAAAATGGTCTAAAACCATTTCGAATCACACCCGAGGCTCTCGGGACCTCAACCAAATACGCCAACAAGTCTTAAAGTATTATACGAACTTAGTCGAAACCTTAAATCACATTAAACAATGCTAAAAACATAAATCATACCCCAATTCAAGCTTAATGAAACTAAGAATTTCCAACTTCTACATTCGATGTCGAAACCTATCGAAGCAAGTCCGATTGACCTCAAATTTTGCACACAAGTTATAAATAAATAACGGACCTATAAAAATTTTCAGAACTGGATTCCGAACCCGATATCAAAAAGTCAACTCCTCGGTCAAACTTCTAAACTTAAATTTCTATTTTAGTCATTTCAAGCCTATTTTAACTACGGACTTCCAAATAATTTTTCGGACACGCTCATAAGTGCAAAATTATCATATGGAGCTATTGGAATCATCAAAACTCTATTCTGGGGTCGTTTACACATAAGTCAACATCCGGTCAACTATTTCAACTTAATCTTTAAACCTTGAAACTAAGTGTTCCAATCCATTCGAAAGTCTCACCAGACCCGAACCAATTACCTCGGCAAGTCATATAACATCTTTAACGCACAAATTGAGCAGTAAATGAGGGAATGGGACTGTAATACTCAAAACGACCAGTAGAGTCGTTACATATACTAACAAGTCCCAAAATATGATACGAACTTGATTGAAGCCTTAAATGTCCTCTAACAACACTAGAATCATGAATCCCGCATCGATTCAAGCCTAAGATACTTATGAATTTCCGAATTCCAAAACTAATGTTGATTCATAACAAACAAACTCCGATTGATTTCAAATGTTCCACACAAGTCATAAATGACAGTACATGACCTATTCCAACTTCCGAAATCGGGATCCGACCCTGGCATCAATAAAGTCAACTCCTGGTCAAACTTTCCAAAATCTTCCATTTTTTCCAACTTTCACCAATTCATGCCGAAACGACCTATGGTCCTCCAAATCAACATCCAATCATTCTCAAAAGACCAAAATCACGATACAGAGCTATTGGAACCCTCAAAACTCTATTCCGGAGTCAACTACACAAAAGTTACTCTTCGGTCAGCTCTTACCACTTAAGCTTATAAAACATGAATTCTTCTTCCAAATTGATCCTGAATCATCCGAAAACCAAACTCGACCACACATGCAAGTCATAATACATAATACGAAGTTGCCCGGGGCCTTAAGTCGGTGAACGGGACGCTAATTCTCAAAATGATTGGTCGGGTTGTTACATTCTCCGCCACTTAAACATATGTTCATCCCCGAACATGCTATGAATCATTCCGAGGTTATCAAACATTTGATTTTACTCTTAGACATATACTCGTGGGTGATACCACATCACCGCAACCTACATAGGTCTTATAACACCATCTCAATTGAGATTACTTTTCCTATCCACAGTTATATACCTTAAAATAATTTTCTTACACTCTAATCATTTTTAAAAGGGTCCGATTTTCATATCAACACACGATATTAGTCTCAGTCGGCTATAGCAACTCGTGCCTACGCTCGCACGGTATAACCACTTAACGTCGCAATATGCATACGTCCATAACCACATCTCTAGTCACAATAGTTGTTCATAGTCAATTACAGCATTGTCAATTAACTTCATGTTAACAAAAATATCGTTCCAAACCTTTATAATACTGACAACGAGACACGAGGCATGAAGTCTTCATAATTATTTACATGAATTAACGAGTCATATTTGACACCACCTGGGCACTCACCTCATAGGCTAAAACTCAATAATTACAACACGAATATGGATAAGTATGCACAGAGAAATACATACAAAAATATCAAATAAGCCTAACAGGCATGACTCCATATTAGTACTATAGTACAAATATAATTTCACAAGGGGGAATTTAAACATGTAAATTTTCATCACAAGGATTTCGTCCTTATATAACTTCTACCGCGGCACGTAGCCCGGTTTAAACATATTAAAATACAAGGATCTCATCCTCAGCTCTGAATCACAAGTATTATGAACATCGTGCAAATCAAAACTTTCCATTTTCTCTTTTAAATAATTTTCGTTAAACAACATCACAAAGAATAATGAACCCCCCATACTCGTAGGGCATATAATTCATAAATTGTAATTAATAATCCGGAAATTACATCAAAACTCACCGAAATGAGTAACAAAAAGTCACTTTTAGCCTCACATCTCTTTTTAGTAACTAAAACAGAATGATAGACACAACTATCTCCATAGAATCTCCCAACAGGAGTAAACAGATAAGTAGATTACAGGATTACGAAACTCACTCATAAGTGGAGCATAAGGAGGACTCTCTTCGATACTCAGAACCGAATCAAGTTACGAAAACTATTCCTTTATAATAAATTGAGAGCGTACCTATAACGACACCATATGGTGTAGAGGCCTCATCCATACCATAGAAATATATCAACGGGTCGGGCTTCTACCTCTAGGACGCCCTCTTGCATGTCCTCCACCCTAACTGGATATGTAGGTGGAGTAGCAACTGAAATGGGGCTCGTAGCCGAGTGTTCTACTAAAATATGTCTCTCCCAAGTTTGGGACAATTTCTTATGATATGCCTAGTATCCCCACACTCATAACAACCCCTTTGCGGGTTTGGATGCTCATACTGAGTCTATGACGAATAACTGGAATAATCATTGTAGGAATCTCGTGCGGTGGTGCAGTAAAAGAACTCACTGGTACACCCCGAATAATCTAATGTGCAGAGTGAGCTGACCGATTGCTCGAGTCTCTACCATAATGAGTTATAGCTGAAGAGTAGAATCCACTTAATTCTCCAGAACCTCGAGACCTCTTGGTCTCCTTAGTTTCCTTTTCCTCACCCAAACACGTTCTAACATCTTGGCAATTTCCACCACTAGCCTAAATTAAGTATCAACATGTAGCTCCCGAGATATACAGAATCTAATATCATAACTTAGTCCTTCAATGAATATGCAGACTTATTCTCTGGCTGTAGGAACCAAAGTAGGAGTATGACGAGCTAACTCACTGAACCTGATGGCATATTCTGACACCGTCATGATGCCCTCACGCAATCGTTCAAACTCTGTGCGCCATGCATTCCATAGAGTCTGGGGAACTAACTCCCTCAAAAACATCTCTGAAAATTGAGCCCAAGTAGGTGGTGTTGCATTGGCTAGTCTTCCCTCTTCATAGACTTGCCACAAATACCGGTGGAAAATTATCTCTCCAAAAGTCAATTTCTTCCTTTGCTATGCTGACCCAACACCGCCGAGCTAACCCATTTCTTCACATACTCCTTGATTCTTCCTTGGGGTAACAGTTCTCCCAATTTATACACAACATTCCCAAAAGTAAAGCTCCATACAGATAAATCTTGGCACGAACCATGTAGCCCAGAAGCTCATAAACCACTGTACTTCCTCTAAGGCACCCCATATTGCCGCAATTGAGACGCCCACGCTGAGTAGACCTTCTATAAATTTGAAGTTGTTTCTCTAACTCCTTTGGTACTGAAGTATAGGATTATTA
>AWOL01S0177624.1:3572-18074 GCA_000715115.1 Nicotiana otophora
CCCCACCCCCCACACACAAAGATCCACCAAGAAAGAACCCACCAATCCTCTTTTAATTTTTGTAAGCTGTTCAAGAATTTATATTTATAGGTACAAAAAAAACAGTTCAGTGCACAAGATATCCCTCGTTCACACAGAGGTCGCACCCAAAAGGTGTGATGTAAACAGCGTACCTAATGCAAACATTAGTGGCTGTTTTCACGACTATGTTTGTAGATACAATAATAGCAAATTTACGTCACGTGGCTCGAGCTGAAAAAACTTTTATTAAAAAATGCTTCTTACTATAATGAGCTACATTGCGACGTTAATTCGGATTAGTTGATTCAATGAATTATATTACAGATACCATATATATATATATATATATATATATCAAATTTTATGTCAAGGGAACGTATAATATTATTTCCCTCACTATATATAAACTTTTATTCGCGTGCAAATGAAGGTGGAAAGGGAAGGATGTTTGTTCAAGTCAAAGAGGGAAGGGAAAGAAAGGGTTTGGGCGTGGTTGTTGGGAAGGACTCAAACAAAAGCAACACGTCATTTCACATTTGAGGAATACGTGAAAAACGTCACAAAAAGTGAGGCAAAATAATTTCCATAATTCTGACTTTTCGTCTAAATGGGATGTTTTAAGAGTGATTATTTTCACTTTTGTGGGCACGGACAAAATGAATATTCCATTAAGCTAAATTTTGGTGTACGAATTTAGTTGAAGATCTTTATTCATTCAACTATCTTGATGGTAACTCGGAATCTTAAAGTTTTTCAGATAAGCAATATACGGTAGTATACTTTTAATCAATTTATTATAAGGTTTATTTTTCTTTATGCATCAAGTATCCGAAATTCACAAATTCAATCAAATACGCAAGTAGGCCAACTAAGGGGGAAAATGCTCCATACCAAGAGGTTCTTCGTTCCCGAGTTCGAACTTGGACGAATGGATTTAACGATCTCACACAACTCTGCGTGGTTATTATAGAGGTATCAGTCTAGCAGTTAAACCATGAAAGTAATTATACCTAGAATAATTTTGGAGTCGTTAGATTGAAGTTTTAATAAAAAGATCATTTGCATGTATTATACATGAAACTGCACACAAATTGTTGATAAATATTTCAATACAAATAGTGATTATTGTCCAAAATTTGAGTATTAATTACTTTCTATAGTTTTAATAATGTTCAAATGTAGATGCCAGTAATATTTAAGAGGCATGTTTGTACAGTACTTCGAGTAACTCTAGTAGTAGTAAAATAGTTATATTATGGATAAGTTCCAATAACTTCAGATAAGAAAAAGAAGAAGCAAGAGATTATGAAATTATATAGAAAGTAAATTAAATATAGTTACATTGTGACTACGAATATCACTGAAATTACTGTTTTCGACTTAATTATTTTGACAAGTACAGTATATTTATTGACTTAAAATTTTATATAAATTTGGTCATGTACTCTCATGTTTGACATTTTATAATTGGGATAATGTAGGGTACGAGGGTGTGACTACACTAACAATGTAAAAGTGTTAAAACATAGTTTTAATTTATATGATAGTTTTTTTCTTATTAGTTCATTTAAAAGGAATAATATATTTTTATTTTTCAAAATAATTTAATTTTAAATTTTTTTTTGTTCATCTATTCTAAATGAATTTTTTTTTATAATCACACAAATATTATGATCCTACAAAACTTTTATAACTTTTAAGACCACAAATTTTAAAAGGTTTTCTTTGTTTGTCTTCTTTTTTTTTTTCCTTAAACCCGGTATCTAAGTCATAATATACCGGGTTCACAGACATCGAGCTACAGTCTTTATTGACTCAACCTACCATTTCATTAACAATAAAATATAAGTTGTAGTAGTGCAAAACTTTATAAATTTTTACTTGTTGCTTTGCCAGAAAAACACGCGGTACATACTGATCGTATATATGCAATTTTTTATTTTGTTTATATTGGGGTTGTGTCGTACGAAAAGATGTTATATAAATAGTGTCGATTAATTGTTGAAATTTGTCTCGTAATTAAGTGAATTGGATTTGCGACTATGATGGCCTTAAAATTGGGTGAAATTCAAAAATAGTCAGATTTACAAGTGGTAATTGAAAAATAGTCACAGTTTCAATTTTTTTTTAAAATTAACCACTTTTCATGTAAAAATAAATCTGAACGAAAATAATGTTCAAACTCTGAAAAATATTCCAGCATAATATACTGGAATTTGAATTTTATACATGTGAACTTGCAGCATAATATACTGGAGTTCTAACTTAATATACTAGAGTTCCAGCATAATATACTGGTCCAGCATAATATGCTGGAAGTTTATACACAGGTGCTCCAATCTCTAGTTTATGATGCTGAAACTTTCCGTGTGCTGGAGTTCCAACATAATATGCAGGAAGTTCATGCACAAGTGCACCAATCTCCAGTATATTATGCTGGAACTTTCTGTGTTGCAGCAAAATAGTGACTATTTTTCAATAATTTTGCAAACCCTGGTTATTTTTCAATTACCAGTCCGAAAACTGGTTAGTCCGTGCTATTTTCACCTTAAAATTTTACTCTTTGTTTCAAAATCAATATTTATTTTTTATTATACTTGCTACTATTATTTACAGGTGTAGCCTCATATTATTGGTTTTTAGAAAATATTATTTACAAACATATATAAAAAATTCCTTTTGTTTTGTTTTGTTTTGCGAAGCAGGCGATACCTCTCATTAAAGAGTGTCTCTATCACTGTGGACACACATAATATAAGCTGGACGATTGGTTGCTACAATTTATCAATCAAAGATCAAAATATGGACGTAAAACTTATTTTTCCTACCAACCTTTAGGTTTATGTCGTACTTTTCCATTTCTTTGCCCAATTAATTTGTACAAAATATCAAGTTTATCCCTCTCAAACCTTTTATAACATTCAATTTTGCCAACTTTAGATTTTGTCTCAGATCTACTAAAAGAGAATTGATCTAACAATTCTAGGAGCATATATAATAGTATATCAATTAGGATAAGTGATAAAGTTTGACTAGGATAAGCTTAATATTATTATGCAATAGTTTATATGAAAGAATAAATGCCATATAAGGATATACTAAAGAGAACAAATAAAAATTTGGTTCATTTTAATTCAACTTGACCAATTAAATTCATTGTTCGTAGGTGAACAATGTTTATTAGAAGCTACCTACCCACCCTGATCAAGAGATAACCACTCGTGAAGGTTGAGATATATACGTGATAGTAAGTTCAATATGTTTGGTATGATAAAAATCATTTTTTGAAAAATGATTTATTTTTTGAAAAATATACTTCTAGTATTTAGTTAGAGAATGAAAATTATTTTTCGGAGAAACATTTAGTGTTATAGATAGATGAGGATAATATTAGCAAATATATTGTTTTTTGATGAAATTTTTTTGTACTAAAAATTTGATAATAATATATGAGTGTTGGTAAAAGCAATAATATAAAGTTGAAAATTAGAGATAATTGTGAAGAAGGATAACTTCCATCAAAAAATGAGCTAGGAAATATTTTGGTAGAAAATATTTTCGTTAAAAACTAAATACCAAAAAATGATTTATTTTCTTCCCTCGTACCAAATGCAACCTAGATGTGAACTCAGCATCCTGAATTAATTCCTCTGCCGTTCTTTCTGACTTCATTCTTTTTCACTTCAACGGCTTGTTAATTATTGTACCAAATTGTTTGATTAAATTCAAAAACTGCTATTGTATATAACTTTTATCATTTTTTTTGGTTTTATTATATTTAATTATCTTTTTACTCCGGATACACTTTTTCTATTTTTATTTTTTTATCTTAAGGAATAATTACTCTACGAGCGAGTGAGTCAATACATGAAATTTTGTGCAAGTCAAGAAAAGAAATTTCCTCGAATCTTTATCTTTTCTTGTTAGGATCAAATTTGAAAATTTGCTTCTCTTCAAGATTGGTCCAGCAGTCAGCAGAAAAATTTATATTGTTGCCTGCATTTGCTTATTTAAAGTTGTGATTTGTCTTGTTGATAGGCTTAATTAACTAAGTAATCATATTATGAATGGATAATTTAAAATGAGGAAATAAGCAATAAATTTTGGTAAAATAAATTAAAGTAAAGCATGCTTGATTGATTTCGTCAAGTCTTGCTAACCAACAATCACAAGATAAGCCATTGCCCGTTTATACCTTTTTGTCATTTGAGGGTTGGTGGTGACTTGGTGTAGTGGGAAAAAGATTTTATTATTATTTTTTAAAATAGAGGGGGTTGGTGAAGAGACCAGATTTCACGAGCTTTGACTTGAATTTCATCCTTACTTTTTGCCTTTGTCTAAGTTTCAATAATATACTCATTCTCGTACATATTATTTGTCTTTTAAATATTTTATATATTTGTTAAAAAGATGTATAATATATGTATACGGGTAAAATCGAGCCCGTGAGAGGCATCATCTTCCGATGAAGCAAACGGAGCAAAAGACGTAACGGCAGAAAACAAGAATCGAGACCAGGAGCCCCTCGAGTCGGAGTCTGGGCAAAGCACCCGGCCTGGGAGTATTGGGGCCATGACCCCGAGTTTGGTTTGAATCCCAATAGCCTCGGAGAACACTACCAGGTAACTGAGCACGACCAACAAAAGGTCATGATATCCGTGACCAGCCGAATATCACGGCGTGGATCTCGGCACTTATCGGCACAAAATCAGTGATTGGTTAAACAGAAGATTTTTTACCTTTTATAGAATTGTAGTTAGGGTAAAACTCCCCTACTATATAAGGATCTGATTATTTATTAGGGATACTGTAATACGTAAATCAAGACAATATATTATTATTTTCTCTTGTTACTCAAAGTTCTAATTCTTGTTCTAATAAGGCAAAAAAATTGTACGGATCTTACTTTTTGTTGGGGATGCGGAATTTGGGAACATTGGTGCTCTGCTTCCTTTCAGAAAGTAAAAGTTACAGGTAATTGTCTCTTTTCTTGTATTCGGTATTGAACTTTCAATTTGTTTTAATTTTAGGTCTTGGGTTGGTGAGAAAATGAAACAAATGGATAGGTGGTAAAGAATAGATTGATTCTTGTAAAAAGTTATTTGATTTATTTACGTCAAAGTTACAGTAATTTCAGGTTCATATATATAAGTTCTTGCTGATTTGAATAATTCCTTATCACAAATAAGGGTATGGAGGTACCACTCGAATCGGGAGTTATCTTGACATTCTGATATAACTTACATGTTACTTTGAAAAGGTTCCACTTTGTACTTCCTGTTCCGTATGATTCATCATGTCCGTACAGACAGATCCATGGGGTGCAAACGGCCATGTGTAAAATACAGATGTATTACGATTTAGTAGTGTATTATTATCATTTTACTCTTGCTCCAACTTCTTTCTTTTGGTAAATGCAGTAGCGGAACTATTGTTGCTTCAAAGCTCAAGCTTTATGCATACAGGTACAGCTCGGTTTTATAGTGTAACTAGTAAATAGCGCGGTCATCAAAAGAGAATAAAAATATGGCGGATACTCTACTAATTGAACCATAAAGTTTGAAGGAAAAAAGAGTAACTTCTTATTTTTGTCTAAAGTGCGAAATATTTTAAAACAAAGTAATTTGATAAAACAACTAAAATTTAAGACCAAAGTCACTCACTTCGATCCATAATAAGTGACTTTTGGCCTTTGACGCACTTTTTAAGAAAATACTAACTCCTAGAAGAAAAGAAGAAGATATTTTGACTAAATTACCCTTAATTAAAATTCGCATATTATTAACTTGACATATTGAAATTTGTAAACAAGGGGAAAGTTTGGAAAAAACAAAGTTAATTCTTTCTTAATTATGTAATATATATCACTTATTTATGATCATAATAAAAATACAAAAAAATCACTTATTATGGACCGGATGGGATAATATTTATAATTTGTTAAGAGGGCACATCGCAAGTTTCTTTGGATATCTTGTTAATTGACGAGAATAAATAAAGAGGTTAGAAAATAGGGAACTTTACATAACTATCACATTTAAAAAAAATATATAACAAATTCTTAACATGAAATCCAATATTACAGCTGTGGCAGAAAAATATTTATATTTGTAGCACACAGTTCCATTAAAATAGAATTATTAATTATTAATCCCTAAACATAAGCAATTTGAATGGAAAGTCAATAATTCTTTGTACAAAAATCATGCCTATTATTTTTCCTCTTTATCAATTAGCTCTCCTTTTTTTTCTTCATCTTCTTAATTTTATTTTCTGCCGAAGTCAATATATTTTCTAAATTTGTTCCATTCGTTTTCTTTTTAATTATCTTTCTTAAGTTTTTCTCTTCCTTCTTTCTTCCCCTTTTAACATAAAGATCTTACTTCGATAATAATATACGTTAATATATACAAAACGTGTATATAAAAAATATACATTGAATAACACATATAAAATATACAAAAAATATACATAAAAAATACATCTTCAATTGAGATGACACTTAAGACATGTGAAATATACATAAAAAATATATCTTAAATTTAATTAAGATGGAATATAAATATACAATATATATAATACATCCTGAATTAAAATGACACTCGACATATAAAATATATTTGAAAATATACATTAAAAATACTTAAAATAAGATGGTACTTCACAAATAAATATACAAAAATTATATACATAAAAATACATTTTGAATTAAAGTGATACTTGATATACAAAGTATAAAAGACATATAAAACAATACATCTTGAATTTAGATGGCATTCACATATGCATCAGATTTTCAAAAATGGAGTGAAGAAGATGAATGTTGGAAAGGAAGAATGGAGATGGACAAAAAAAGTACTTCCCGTGATTAGTGAATCCGTTAACTTATTAAATGTTGAACTTAATTTTTATAATATGCTAATAATAAAAACAAAAAGTGCTATTTATGGAATAAACAATAAATGATATTATTTTTTTAAATAATAGTTAAAAAGGATCAAGCGTGTAAAAAACTCTAGAAAGAACATCGAGAGCAACAAATAGTAGAAGTGAATAAATGAAGGAAATAGACATACATTCTCTACTTCAAAATTTTCAAAAGTTTAAGCTTTTACATTTAATCAAAATTAAGAGAATTATCTTCTTCTTTTTTTGATTTTAAAGACTACATTTTATTAATTAACGATGTACAGGGAGCTTCTGCTTAGAAGCAGTGTTACAAAAACTTGGAAGGGTATTACTGTGAGTGTGTGCATGTGAATGGTCAGTGTCATGTTCATCTACTACTCTATTACAAAAAGGATGGGTGATGTTACTACTAGTAGATGGTATATCAAAAGTTTTATAAAAAGAATATTCGGAGTTTGGTTGTATAATAGTTGTTGTGGAGTTGTGTCTACTTCTATGTCTTCCCCATTTGTCTGCAAGCAAGTCTTCCATGAGAAAAGTTGGTGGACTGTGCAAAAAAGTGATGTTGCTACCCATCATTTCTATCCCAAAATGTGCTAGTCTATCAGCTACTGTGTTGAGCTCCCTGTAAGTGTGCTGAATGGATGTGTCACTCATTGACCGGATCAGGGATCTGCAATCATTAAGCAAGTGTGAGTGAATTGTGTTTGTATTATTAAGCATGGCAACTACCTCTGCTGCGTCCGTGTGAATTTGAAGTAGAGTCCAATTGTGAGCTGCTACTATTTGTAATCCTCTGAATAGTGCCATTAGCTCGATATTAGTGACGTTAGTTGTAGGACATTGTCCCGCATATCCCATCACCCAATCGCCGTTTGTATCCCTGAATACACTCCCAAACCCCGTGTTGGTGTTAGACTGCTTGAGTGCCCCATCCCTGTTAAGTTTGAAATATCCCTTAGGAGGGGGTTTCCACTTAATGTATATAGGTATTGAGTGATTTTTATGAATGGAGCTATTTGTTAGATAATAAAATTCAGGAGCAAGTTTATTGATTAATCCAATGTTGGGAGTACTTTTAGAATGTTCGAAAATGTTTTTATTCCTAGTATTCCATAAATGCCATAATCTGAATGGAATAAGTATTTTATGAGGTATTGGAGCTCTATTTTTAAAACCCTAGTAGCCGATAATAATTTTGAGCCATTCATAGGTGGGGTTTATTTCATACGTGAAATTTCGAATAAGGATGCCTAATTGCATGTCCTGCCAACATTTTTTTGCGTTAGGGAAAGTGAAAAGAATATGGCTAATGGTTTCTTCTTGTACTCCGCATATTGTACATAGGTTTGAAGAGAGTATTCCGATGCTATGTAGGTAAGAGTTAGTTGGTAGACGGTTGTGGCTTATTAGTCAAAGAAATAATTTAATTTTTGGTGGTAAGTGCATCTTCCATATCCAACCATGGAGATTTGGAAGTTGGTTGGAATTTATTAGTGCTTTATAACAAGAACTTACAGTGAATGTCCGTGCTGATTATCTTTAATATTGTGATAAGATATATATAATTTGTATCTTCTAAGATTAAGGACTAACACGAGACGTTTCTTGTATTAGACTAATTTAATCTAAAATGAAGAAAGGTTATAAAACTGTAACTCTCTGACACACACGTATAGTCAATGACAAACACTACTAGAAATTCGGCCAAAATCGACCGCAGTAATCCGATCGACTTCGGTCGATCAAAATAACGATCGAAGTCGGTTAGTATTTTTAATTTTATTTTTAAATATTTTTTACGAAACTGACCAATAAAAATACCGATCGACTTCGGTCGATTTTTTTGGCGCAAAAATGTGGGAAACTATTTTGACGTCCCGCGAAATTTTATTTTTTAAGAACCGACCACCTTTGGTCAGTTTTTCATAAAAAAAATTATTTAAAATTAATATTCAAAAAACCGACCGAAATCGGTCGGTTTTTAAGTCGGTCATTTTAAAATACAATCAATTTTGATCGATAATTTTATATTTTTAATAAAATCGACAAAAAACGGTTGGTTATTTTTGCCAAAAAATGCGATTAAAGAGTACAAATAAAATAAAAGATAGTCTTAACCCAAAATGTACTAATGGTCTAGTGATAGAATAGTATCCTACCACAGTACATATCCGGTTTGATTCCTAGACGATGCATTTTTTAATTGCATAATTAAAATCCCGACCGACTTTGGTCGATGTTTTTGGCAGTTTCTTTTCTTTTTTGGTCACTTGTAAAATTTTATTTACTGACCGAACTTGATCGAAAATTACGACCGACTTTGGTCTCTATTTATTACCGACCAACTTAATTTCGACGAATTAAAGTCGATCGAAAATCTGTCGGTACTTTTGGATGGTTTTAGGTAATTTTCTAGTAGTGCAAATATTTGATTGCATGGTTCTGTTGAAACTATACTATTTGTATAGGATAAAATTGGTTTATAACGGTTGGTCGAATGGTAACATGACATGTGGAACCGACTATAGGCAAAGGGCAAGTCGGAGAACAACCAATACTGGACACAACTAATGTAATCGGTATCGGGTAAATACCGAAGGGAGCGTAATCGATGGGAGAAGGTCAAGGGTTTATCATCGGATAACATTCAATGAGGGAATATTCGTTAACATTAAAAGAGCGACCGTTGTAGAGAATATTTGCATTCATGGCCTGTCGTTACACGTTCGTCAATGACTTTTTTGTTATCATTTAAAAGGAGTTTGATCATAGGATCTTGTTTCCCTAGATAGAGCTATAGATAACAAGCTCAATAGCCATTGTAAAGAGACGAAACTTTCTGCATTCAAAAACTTTATTTTACTACTTGTTCTCTCAATTAAACAACTTTATTTTCACTTTATCGCTACTCTCACTTTTGTTCTTGGAGGCATTGCGTTCCGGGGTAGGCTCGCAGTCTTCTTCAATTTTAATTGCTGATCTTAATATTAATTTTATTTCCTTATCATTTTTGGATCAAATCGATTCGCTTGTCTATAAACTACGTGAAAAATTTAACTGTACTGTTTTTGCGGGTAAACACTATTCAAATTCGGAAAGTAACATGTGTTGAGAAAATTTACATCAATCTTTCTTTAGAGTTACAAAGTTTTAGCCTTAAATTGCTTTTGGTAAAGTAGCCCAAAACAATTGGCATTGTATAGCCAAATTCCAAAAAACTTATTTCTCTATTTATTATCTTTGCCCATAAAATCCACACCAATTGCATCGTCAAATCAGCATCCACAACCACCAATGTCTTGCCGATGTCGACCAGTTAATTTTCGCCGCAACCGAAGAAGAGCAACCTACAAGATGTGAACGCTACGAGATTCTTAGGTTTTTGAGGAATTTTCGGATCCTTCTTAAACTTAAGAGAAATACACTAGGGCAGTGGCAGATGCAAGATTTTCACTAAGGGGGTTCAAAAAAAAAGAGCGACAAAATAAAAAGATATTGTGGCTAGTGCGAATTGAACCAGTGACTTCACAAAAGTTTTGAACCCTTTGACCACTGAGCTATGAGTTTGGGCTATGTCAAGGGGATTCAAACATAATATATAGAAGTAAAAAACAAATTTTGCCTTATATATACAATG
The DNA here is from genome assembly GCA_000715115.1 of Nicotiana otophora. NCBI lineage: Eukaryota > Viridiplantae > Streptophyta > Magnoliopsida > Solanales > Solanaceae > Nicotiana > Nicotiana otophora. Next base: position 14,143 of record AWOL01S0177624.1, read on the forward strand.
TAATTTTTCGACGAAGCCTAAACCCGCCCCTGAGGCCAATTCATCATGTTAAGCAATTCATCATGTTATTGAAATGGATGGCGTAGATGCACACAATGTGTTTGATTATGATAAATATTTGTATACCAAAATGGTTTGGTTCCCACTTTAGGTTCTTTTTTCTTTCTTTCTTTTTAATTAGAAATATAATCTTAGTTCTCATCTTGTATATTAATAAATCGCTAGCATATGTAATTATGTATATCCACTAAAAATTATGTATTATACATTGAGATATACAAAGAACATAAATAAATTTTTGATAAACATTTCGATATACACAAAAAATAAAAATAAAAATATATTTTGGTATACACATTATTTGATGTGTTATACATTACGATATATAGGTAATGTATTTTTCTTATACACTTAGCATAGAGACAATAATGAATTATAGATATAATTTTATATTTTAAATATACAAAGAAGGAATTTTTTTTTGATATATATTAAAAAGGAAAATAAAATTGTAATATACATTTTGATATACGCATTATTATTGTGATATATATTTAGTGGTTACTTGGTACCAATATCTATAACTAAGGCTTTTTTCTTCTAATTATATGTATACGTTGTTATATTGTGCCATTTTTTCAAGAAGAAGAATGAGGAGGAGGAAAATTTGGGCCTCATTTAAGGCCCGTTCAATGGAATATTTGGGCCTTATTTATGCTACAAACCCAAATTCCTTTAGCGGGCCAGACTGACATCACTCTAAATGTTGGCCCAAACTCTTATCATTTCAAGTTCGTCAGTGTTTCTTCTTCCGCAAGTAGATACCACTGCAAAAGAAATTGCTCTTCATTTTTCTTGGCAAATTCCCGAGGATCTCTTACTCCAGCTAAATTTTATTGTAAGTTCCCTAATTTTCGTTATATATAAATCTTACTGCAGTAGTTCGCTTCAACTATTAACGGCTTGTAATTGTACCAAATTGCTTGATTAATTCAGAAACTGCTACTATATAACTTCTATCATTTTTTTGTTTTATTATATATTATATATTTAATCATCTTTTTACTCTGGATGCAGAACTCTTTTTTTTTTTAAATGTTAAGGAGTAATCTACTCTACGAGTGAGTTAAGGTGCTAGTAACTGGGTTCTGAATTTAATTTTTGTATATATTTAGTGGATTTCCTACACATATATAGGATTTGTGCCAAAGCCATTGGGTTATGACGAACACATATCTTAAAGCCTACATCTGCCCTTGCAATTATCCGCAACCATTTTTGGTTTCTAACTCTGAAATATCAGGATTGATGATTTAAGTTATTCCTTTAATCCAAATGAGGGTATATATAAAGGCCTTTGAGTTAAGTTTGGTGCGTTTGAAAACTTTAATAGTTAAATTCTCTAATTATTACTCAATTTCTTTGTCTACCGAGATTGTTAAATATTACAGAGTGCAATGTGTTTGATTTATCAATTGTTACTGCTAAAGGTTGTAAATGATGAAGATCGATTTTAGTGGACTTGAACCGAGTGCCCCACTTCGAGGGGAGTCTTCTGAGCTATTTGATAGCATTCCAAGTTCTCCATCATTCCAGATTCCTGATACTGCTAATGTGAGTCTAACTTACTTTTCTGTTTGGTCAATAGTATTAAGTTAATTGGGAATCTATGAGTCCTAAATCGCTAATTGGGGTTTCTTTTTCTATCCTGTGTGCTTTTTCAGTTTGATGGTTTTCAAAAAGAAGCAATCCAAATGGTGAAGCCCGCGAAGGGAACCACGACCCTTGCTTTCATTTTTAAAGAAGGTGTCATGGTTGCTGCTGATTCTCGGGCTAGCATGGGAGGATATATATGTAAACACTTTTGCTCATTTTTTGTAACTTTGTGAAGAAAATCATTAATTACTTCTCAACCCTGCTACTGTTATGAAGCATCTATTTGTCTATGGCTGTTGTGACCGTGCTGGCAAGAGAAGTTACTACCCTGCTCCCTGCCAATCGTTAATTACTTTTCAACCCTGCTAGAAATTTTTTGTCAGTGGCATATTCAAGTATATCTCTGTGTCATATGCTATACCTTTTCGTATAGGGCTCTGTTGTCAATGTCACTATAGTTGTTGGTACAACGGCTATCATTTGTGAATGGCACCTTAAGCAGGGTGTTTGGATAAATAGAGACATAAGCTGATTTCTCATTAATCAGAAAAGGAAAAATCAGATTTCTTGAGTACCTGATAAGAAAACTTTAAATAATTTCAATTGTTATATGGTTGTGTTGGGGACTCATGCTGAGACATGAGTATGTTTTAGTTTTGTATGTGTCATATTTGACTGCGAAGTTCTTCATTGGGAGGAATGTGAATTCCAAATTTTAGGTAATTAGGTTTCTATTTCGTTTGAATGATTCAAATACTCCTCAAGTGTTATTTCTTGATCTGTTGCAGTTCTTTTGATTTGGCTGGTTCTCTTAAGAAATGTGTCCTTTTATTTTTAATATTTTGCAGCATCTCAATCTGTGAAGAAAATCATTGAAATTAATCCATATATGCTTGGCACCATGGCTGGTGGGGCTGCTGACTGCCAATTCTGGCATAGAAACCTGGGAATTAAGGTATTTGGTTATGAAGTACTTATGTTTCCTTTTCCAAGTTGCTGCATTTACCCGTTTTTTTTCCAGGAGAGTGCTTGATCTTGATCAGTTCTGGTCTTCTACAATACAGAGCCTCTATGCTCTAGAGAATTTTAATGCTTCTGATGCATATATTTATTTAGGATGAGTATGTCTCTCCCTCCATTCAAAAGTTTAAAAAAAGGAAAGAAGGGAGTAAGCTAATAATAATAATGGAAATGTGACTAGATTGAACTTTGAAGGGGTAAAAAGAAAGAAATGACTAATATTAAGTGGTGTTAGATTTGCCAGGGAAATGACTATTGGGAAAATTTATTCCCTGCCTTTTAGCGCACTAGTTATTTGAAAGTATTTAGCCGCTTATTTTCTTCAAGATCAAGCCCCTACGGTTTTTATCTTTTTCATTTCTTGGGCCATCTTTCACTCTGCAGATTAAGCTCTCCTGAAGTTACAGTCAAACTGTGTTTATTCAGAAACAAAAAAAGGGGAGAGGGGTGTGTGTGTGTGTGTGTGTGGGGGGGGGGGGGGGGGGTGTACATTTATAGATCCTCTACCCCTAACCCACTGCAGAAGAATGTTCTGCAGTTTTTTACCTTCATAAGCAGAAGTAGTATTATGGATTTTGGCTTCATGCACTTGAAGACTTGGTAACCTGTTTATTTTCATGATCCAGTGCCGTCTACATGAACTGGCTAACAAAAGGAGAATTTCAGTTACTGGAGCTTCAAAGTTGCTGGCAAACATTTTGTATTCTTACCGCGGAATGGGTTTGTCCGTTGGAACTATGATTGCGGGTTGGGATGAGAAGGTATTGAAAGATGGATGCTGGTACAGTTTGCAAAATGTTAACTTCCTGTTTTCTTACTAATATAAAACCTTGATTGTGCAGGGTCCAGGACTATATTATGTGGATAGTGAGGGAGGACGGCTTAAAGGAACCAGATTCTCCGTCGGATCTGGTTCACCTTATGCTTATGGTGTTTTGGATAATGGGTGTGTGCTTTCTTCTTCCTATCAGCATTTCCATGGTTTCCTTAATGTTTGCATGAGAATGATTGTTAACTAATGTCATCATATTTGTACGACAAAGGTGACATTCTGACATTGTATAGTAATAGTCAACTCAATCTTTTCATATGTGGCTTGTGCATATTGAAGTGCAAAGACTGCATGCACGAGGTGCAGATGCATTTACATGTTGGTCATACTTGATCTCAGTGTCTTCTGAAAGAGAGAAAGCTGTGTTGTGCCACCAAGGTTTAAATGCATTCCGTATGCGGAGGCCGAGGAAGGGGGGGGGGGG
>AWOL01S0177643.1:3686-28565 GCA_000715115.1 Nicotiana otophora
AACAAGGAAAGTAACTCAACAATGAACAACACCCCATTAAACAACAACTTCAACTAAAACAGATTAATGTCTTTCAATAACTTCAACTCCAATTAATTTCTTAAGAATAAACTCCATAATGAAGGTATTTCCATGAAATGGCAAACTTCGAATTCTAGTGTGTGAAACAAGCTAACAATAAAAGAGATGGCATGAGCTAGCAACTAAGTCTAAATGCATGAGAATAACCCGACAACGAAAGGATATCATGTAACAACAATAATAAAGGAGGTCACATTACAATAAAAGAGGTAACAACTTCAAATAAGCATATAAGAGTAAACTGAACAAGTAAAAGATATAACATGTGCTAACAACTCCAAATAAACATATGAGAGCAACCTTGACAAATAAAAGATATAACATGTGCCAACAACTTCAAATAAATACATGAAAGAAGCCTAAGAGTCTAAACCAGTCAATATCCACATATAAGTCCGAGTACACATTCGTCACCTCGCGTACAAGTCTTTCACATAATTTAAATAATACAATAAATCCCAAATCCTAAGGTATAGTTCACCCACACAAAGTTAGGCAAGATACTTACCTCAAAGAAGCTAAATCAATACTCTAGTATGACCTTCTCGAGTGAAACAACCTCCAGACGGCACGAATCTAGCCAAAATAACTTAATATCATAAATAAAAACCATAGAAAATAATTTCGGATAATAAATCTTCAAACTTTAATGAAAACCAAAAAGTTAATCCAAAAAGTCAACCACGGGCCCGCATCTCGAAATCCGACAAAACTCAAAAAATCCGAACACCAATTCCGATACGAGTCCAACCATACCAAAATTATCCAATTCCGGCATCAAATTAGAAAGTTTTAAATAAAATTTTCAATTTCTCCAATTCAATTTACTAATTAAATGATTAAAATAAAGATGGAATCATGAAATATAACCAAATCGGGGTCAAGAATACTTACCTCAATCCAAATGGCGAAAATTCCCTCCAGAATTGCCCAAATCCGAGCTCTTTAACTCAAGAAGTAATAGAATAACAAAAGCCCTCGAAATAGAGTACTTATAATATTGCCCAGGGATTTACACATCTCGATCGCAGAAATTACCACGCGTTCGCGAAGAAGAAACTACTCTGCCCCATAAAAGAACTATGAGAACACGATACAAGGGTTGTGAACACGATGCACCTAAACCCCCAGCTTACGCGATCACGAAAGGAACAACTCGAGCGCGAAGAACAAGAAAACTTAATTTCCAGTATGGCCGCCCACTATGCGACGCGGACTCACTAACGCAAACGCGTTGAGTCAATAACCCATAGAACTGCAATCACGGACCTTACTATGTGAACGCGAAAAAGGAATAGTTCCAGTCGTGAAACACCCTACGCGATCGCGGCTGACTCTTCGCGATCGTGAAGAAGGACCAGTAATCATCAGTCCAAAACATGGAGAAATAGGTCGTAGCCCATCCGAAACACACCCAAGGCCCCCGCAACCCCGTCCGAACATACCAACAAGTTCCATAACATAATGTGGACCTACTCGAGGCCTCAAATCACACCAAACAACATCAAAACTACGAATTGCACCTCAATCCAAGCCTAATGAACGAATGAACTTTCACTTTCTACGACTCGTCCCGAATCATATCAAATCAACTTGGAATGACCGCAAATTCTGCATGCAAGTCCCAAATGACACATCGAAGCTATACCAATTTCCAGAATTGAGATGCGAACCCGATATAAACAAAATCAACTCCCGGTTAAACCGCTCAACCTTCCAAACCTTCAACTTTCCAGCTTTCGCTAAAATGCATCAAATCAACCTACGGACCTCAAAATCCAAATCTGGACATACGCCTAAGTCCAAAATCACCATACGAAGCTATTGGAATCATCAAAACACCATTCCATAGTCATCTACATAAAAGTCAAACTCCAGTCAACTCTTGTCACTTAAGCTTCTAAACCAAGAATCATTTTTCTAAATCAATCCCGAATCATCCGAAAACCGAATCCGGCCACACACGTAAGTCATAATACACAATACAAAGCTATCTAAGACCTTAAGCTACCGACGGGATGCTAATTCTCAAAACGACCGGTCGGGTTATTACATTCTCCCGCTCTTAAACAAACATTCGTGCTTGAACGTGCCAAGAACAGTTCAAATCTATGAAATCACTGAATGAACTCACCATATATATACTCACGGGTGATCTCACGTCACCCCAATCCACATAAGCCCGACAACACCATCTCAACTGAAGATTATTCCTTCCACCCATACCGATAAGCTTTAAATATTTCATCATATGGTCATTTCCAAAAGACCTGATTCCCACATAAACATACTGTATCAACCTTAACCGGGTGCCATAGCTCCTACATACACCCACAAGGTATGACCACCCGACATAATACATCGCCCATATGCCCAAAAAACATCTCTGACCATAATAGTTGCCCATAATCAAATCCAGCACCGGCAAATAACCTCATATCAGCTAAAACCTTATCTCAAACCTTTACAACACTGACAACGATGCAAGAAACAAGAAGATCTCATAACCACTCACCGAAATTAACAAGTCACACCTAATGCCACCTGGGCACTTACCTTACAAGCTAAACCCAATAAGCGCAACGCGAATATGACTCAATATGGAAAGAGAAACATATGTGAAAACTATCAAACAAGACCGACAAGCATAACTCCCTATCAGTACCATACTACGAATACATTCCACAAGGGAGAATTAAAACATATGAGCTAATCACAAGGATATCATCCTAATATAACTCCATTGCGGGACGTAGCCTAGTTCAAACATATCAAACCACACAAAAAAGTGAGGATCATATCCTCAGCCTTGAATCACAAGTAGAATACAAATCACATCAACTGAAACCTTCCACTAACTCAATTCCGCGAAAAAATATCACAACACGTAACGGACTTCCCACACTGGTATCTCAAATCATAACCAAATCATTCAGAAATCACAAACCTACCGTAATGAGTAACAAAAAGTTCATTCTAGTCTCATAGCTCTCAATAATAAACAAACCGAAATGATAGACACGGGCTACCATTATAGAATCTCTCAACAGAGGTAAACACATAAGTAGAGTACACGAATTATCAACTCACCCATATGTGAGGCAGATAGGAGGACTCATACCGATAAATATGATTGGATCAAAAAAAGACTGATGTTCCTCTATAACAAATCAAAACCATACCTGTAACGACACTCGGCCACAGCCTTACCAAAAAAAGCATATCAACGAGCTGGGACCCCATCTAAGGTGCCCTCTACCTGCCTGTCCTCCACCCCTAGCTGGTTGTGCAGATGGAGTAGCAACTGGAATGGAGCCCATAGCCTGAGTGCTCTGATGAAATCCACCCCTCCTGAGTATGGGGCAATCACTCATGATGTGTCTATCCCCTTTACGGGCGTGGCTGCTGGTACTGAGTCTGTGCTGGATAACTGGAATAACTACACTAGGAACCTCGTGCAGGTGGTGCACTAAACAATGACTGCCCCATATAAGTACCCTAAGGTCCCTGACTAACTAGAATACTACGAGTAATTTTAAGTGCGAACTAGACTGGCCGATCGCCCGAGCCTCCATTGTGATGGGTCATAGATGAAGAGTAAAATACATTGAATCCTCTAGAACCTCGAGACCTCTTGGTCTCCTTATCCTCACTCTCCTAACCCCGAATACGCTCTAACCTCCTGGAAATCTCCATAACCTGCTAAAATGGAGTATTAGTCTCCAATTCCTGAGCCATGCTGAATCTAAGGCCATAACTGAGCCCCTCGATAAATCTTTGGACTCGCTCTCCAACTATAGTAACAAAATTAGGTGCATGACGGGATAACTCACTGAACTTGATGGTATACTCTTACACCGTCATGGTGCCCTAACGCATCTGCTCGAACTCCGTTCGCCATGCATCCCTGAGGGTTTGGGGAACAAACTCCCTAAAACCATCTTTGAAAATTGAGTCCAAGTGAGTGGTGCTGCATTAGATGCCCTACCCTCCTCATAAGCCTACCACCACTAATACGTTGCTCCCGATAGCTAAAATGTAGTAAAAGCAACTCCTCTCACCTCCACAACATCCATAGTGCGGAGAATACGGTGATACTTCTCTAAAGAAAAACCTGCGCATCTTCGGTAGTTATGCCACTGAAAGTAAGTGGACCATACTTCTTAAAATCTCTCAAGCCTCTTCTGCTCCTCCTCTGATGCCCCTGACCTGACCTCAGGTTGTACTAGCATAACACCCGGATCCTGACCAATGTGAGCTCGCTGCTCTAGAGTACGGGCGGCGTCAGTCTGAGCTCCTCCCCCTAATCTGCGAAGTAGCTAGTGCAACTGGGATCAATTGTGCTTGAGCCAATGTACCAAGCATGCTCAGGAACTATGCTAAAGTCTCCTGAAGTCAGGGGTAACAACAGGCGCCTCCGGTGCATGTCCCCCAACTGGGGCTAATAGTGGCTTCTCAACTGCTGCTCTGGCAGGTTCTCTAGCTACGCCATGTGCCCCTCCTCATCCTCTACCCCGACCTCGGCCTCTCGTAGATCTAGTAGGGGGAATAGGTGTCAACTCGGTTGATCCGGTAGCGCGTGGCCTCACCATCTGTGAGAGAATAGAGATACAAAAGCTCAAACTTCGAAATCCACAAATCTGCATGATAGGAATGAAAGAAGTGGAACTTTCCTAATAGTTTTGTAGACTCTCGAAGATAAGTACAGACATCTCTGTACCGATCTGCAAGACTTTACTAAACTTTCTCGTAACTCATAGAACCTATGAACCTAGAGCTCTGATACCAACTTATCACGACCCAAAATCCCGCCTTATGTGTCGTGATGGAACCTAGTCTCTAAGACTAGATAAGCCGACTGCTTACAACAATTAAGCCAATTTAACAATGATTTTTTATAAACATAGTTTAATATAAAAACCAAAATAAGTGTGAAATAAGCCTACGCGGCAATAATCACATCAACCTCCAAAGACTAGGTAATATAGAGCCACGAACTCTGGAAGAATACATAGAAAGATCTCAAAAATCGAAATACAATACTATTCGGATAACAAGCTGATAGTACAATAAAAAGGGAAAAGGACTTTAAGGGACTGCGACGACCAAGCACAAAAACTGTGCAGAAGTGTAGTATGAGTACACTACGGTCAGTACCCAATAAGTATCAAGACTAACCTCGGTGGAGTAGTGACGAGGTACAAGTTAAGATACTTACTAGTCAAAATACCTTGTGCAGTATAGAAGTATAAAGCTAATAAAAAAGCAGGAATTATTAAATAGCAACAAGAATTGACATGTGATATAAGCTGTTAAGTAATAAGAACATCGCTAAAGTACTAGTGAAACAAGTAATGAAAACAAATTACAATCAATTAATCAAGCCGTTCTAAGACAAGTCTCACAACGAAATTACTCTGAGATACCCCATATCATAATCACAAGTCACAAGTCCCAAATCATAAATCATACGCTCACGGCACCTCGTGCCCACATTTTCAATTAGCACAGTACGGACAACTCACGTGCCATATCTCAATCTGTCTGGCATAGTCACAGGCTCAATATCGTATTGGAAGCAGATAATACAAGAATACATGGGCATGATCAATAAATGTCAAGTTTCATAGTCCTGAACTGGTATAGGTGGCATGCTACAGTGTATGCTTGTGTTAGCGTACTATCACAGTCCAAGTCAACAAGTAATATCAAAGACATCGAGCAGCTCATTGAAAGCAACACAACAAGTAATGTAAAGCACATGATATACACAAGGAAGATCACACCATCACATGAAAATCATCAACATAATGCCTCCAAGCTATCACATATCATCTCTGATATAGCCACCCTTGTCTCTCTGTATTGATAACATCACAATATCCACTCTTATCGCTCCCCCCAAACATTTAACATAATAGCCACACGTATCACTCTGATAGCCATCTGTATCACTCCGATAACCACCTGTATCACTCTGCACATTCATCAACAGTGAGATCCCAGCCTTATGCTCTGTATAACGACAATCAATCCACACAATAAATTCACATATGCTAACATCATAACCACACGACATATCAACTCGTACCACAAGTGCCCATAGGTCACAACCTCTTAACAACAACAATACCAATGTCACCACAACACATAGCACAAAGCTCAAACACGATGTGTATGAAATCTCAATAACAATAAAATGAACGGGGAAAGTAACTCAACAATGAACAACACCCCATTAAACAACAACTTCAACTAAAACAGATTAATGTCTTTCAATAACTTCAACTCCAATTAATTTCTTAAGAACAAACTCCATAATGAAGGTATTTCCATGAAGAAGGACATCAGACACCAGCAGTCAGCAGTCCAAAACCTGGAGAAATGACCGGTAGTAGCTATACCAATTCCTGGAATAGCAATCTGAACCCGATATCAATAAAATCAATTTTCGGTCAAACCTCTCAACCTTCTAAACCTTCAACTTTCACTAAAATGCATCGAATCAACCTACGGACCTCCAACTCTAAATCCAGTCATACGCCTAAGTCCAAATTACCATACAAAACTATTAAAATAAAAAAAATACCATTCCGGAGTCGTCTGCACAAAAGTCAAACTTCGGTCAACTCTTGTCGCTTAAGCTTCTAAAACAAGAATCATTCTTCCAAATCAATCTCGAATCATTCGAAAACCGAACCCGGCCACACACACAAGTCATAATACACACTAAGAAGCTACCTGAAACCTTAAGCTACCAAACGGGATGCTAATTATCAAAACGATTGGTCGGGTCATTACACGTATATTATGACTTCTTTCTCACAGTAGTCATTTAACAAAATAAATTCTGCACCCCTATCAGATCTAACTCTTTTGATTTTCTTATCCAATTGATTTTCTACTTCAGATTTATAAATTAAATATCAAAAGCTTCATCTTTATTTCTCAATAAATAAACTTTTTTATATCTAGAAAGGCGTCTATAAATGACACATAATATTTTTCCCTCCTCTAGTCATCGTTTGTTTCAAGTCTCCTAAGTTAGATGAATAAAGCTTAATAATTCAAATTCTCTAAGTACGGAAATACATTATTTCTTAGTTTGTTTAGATTTTGCACAAACTTCACGCTTATCAATATTTAAAAAATTAAGACCTTCAGAATGCATCATCTTACTATAAGATAAACTAACATGTCCTAATCTAGCATGGCATAAATTAAAAGAGTCAATCAAGTAAGAAGAAAAACTAGCATTTTCATTCATAACATTGAGTATAAATAAGCCATTGTGATAACAACCCTTGCCAATAAAATTATTATTCTTGGCCAACACGACCTTATCAGATTCAAAAGAAACCTTCACCCCCACTTTTCTTAACAATCCCACAGAAACCAAATTGGCTAGGATACTAGAAATATGCAACACATCATTCAATTTCAAAGTTTTGCCAGATGTGAGTTTGAGAAGAACTTTGCCTTTTCCAAGAATTGGAGTAGTCCTTGAGTTACCAAGATATACAACTTCTTTTCCTTCCTGAACTTGGGTGTAAGTCACAAAGTCTTTTTTGTCAGCACATATGTGCCTAGTGGCACCATACTCTAACACCAATCTTTCACATTAGCCATAAGGTTCACTTGGTAAACAACCGCATCAATTATGTCATTCGATTTGGCTTCAGTTAAATTTACTTTATCCTTAGAGGGATTGTCATTCCCAGCCCTCTTCTGGCATTGAGCAGCATGATGGCCATGTTTTCCACACACAAAGCAGTTGCCATTTTTCTTGACAGTTTGATTGTTGGTTTTGGACTTATAACCATTTCTTTTGTTGTACCTAGTTTTTGATTTGTTCTGACGCTTGTTGTTCTCCACAAGGTTGGATCTTGTAGCAATCTCCTTTCCTTTGTTAGCAACAACTTGCTTGCGGTTAGTATTTTTAATTATAGTGTGCTTGACCAAGTCCTTTAGCGACAACTACCTGTATTTGTGCTTCAATTGTTGTTTGTAATCACTCCAAGATTTGGGAAGTTTTTCTATAAGCATACCAACACCAAATTGTTCCGACAAAGAGATATCTTCAGATTTGAGATTTTCAATCAGCTTGTGATATTCGTTGATTTGTGCAGTTATGTCCTTGTCCTCCGTCATCTCCCACTTGTAGTAGTTTTCAATCACAAATTTTTGTTTGGTAGTGTCTTCAGCAGTGTACTTTGTTATCATTGAATCCCAAATTTCTTTTGCCTCCTTATAGGAAACGTAGACATCGAACAATTCGTTAGAAAGAGTAGAAATTATAGTATGTCTACATACCTTATTAGCATGAACCTATTGATCCATCTGAATGGAAGATTGTCACGACCCCAATTTCCCTCTGTAGGATGTCGTGATGGCACCTAGTCTTTAAGACTAGGTAAGCCTAACATAAATGCAGAATTTAACTGAGAAAAATGATAAAAGCTTTCAAATTACTCAACAACTATCATAAAAAGGACTCCGGAACTCAATAGAACAAAACTCCCAAAATCCGGTGATACCAAGTCACCAGCTCTATAAGAGTATACTGAACATCCTTATATAACAGTATCTATAAAAAAAAGGAGAATGAAATAGAACTAGATAGAGGGTAACTCTGAGGCTTGCGGACGCCGGCAGGTATACCTTGAAGTCTCCAAATTCAAGCTCGTTTCACTAGTGCCTAGGCTGGTAAGAGGTACCTGAATCTACACAAAAAGATGTACATAACTATAGAATGAGTACACCACAATGGTACCCAGTGAGTATTAAGCCTAACCTCGGTAGAGTAGTTACGAGGTCAGGTCAAGGTCCTACAAGAATAAATAAGAAAACTAAACATGTATATATGATAGTATGATAATGAAAAACAATGAAAATGATACAATGAAGAAATATAACAAGATTAGCTACACTAAACTAAGGCAATTAAGACATAACGAAAGAAAACAAAGAATAAAATGCCAAGGAAACAATGCAAACAAAACACAGGTAATGTAATTGAAAGGTATCAACAAGAATCACTACCGAGGTACCTACCGCCTCGTATTCTCATTTCACAAATCAAATCACAATCTTTCCTTATATCACCACAGGAGCCTTGCATTTATTTAGTTTTGAAATTTTATTTTTCCGAAATAGCTACCCGTGTTTTAGCCCACCGTATCAAACTGTGTGGCTTCAAGTAGTTCCACTACTAGCAATACACGTATCAAGCCCACCTTATCTCACCGCATGCATTTCAACCTCAATCATTATACCACCGCATGCGTATCAATATCACATCATAACACAAATCGCACCTTAAGTGCCCAATATCACAACTTGCCAAAGAAGTCAACCATAATAGTATTTCTACAATAAATGGCCCACGGCTCAACCACAATATAAACAAGAGTCTCAACAATAGCAACCAAAAGTGAATAACTCAACAAGAATGGTATTTCAACAAATTTATAACTTTTCCTCAATGTGAATCAGGGCCTTTATAACTTCAACACCAAAATCAACAATAAGTTATTCCAAGGAATAAAAACTTCAAGTAAAGGGACTCAACGATTAAATAATAAATAAGGAATTGAGACAACATTAACTTCCACTAAACATGTAAAGACAATTAGCAAATAAGAGATAAGACAAGTATTAACGATGTCAAGCAAAGCATGTGAACATATCCTAATGATGATGAATATAACATGTTATGGCAACTCAATTAAAGGCATGGTAAGAATCTTCATAGCTAAAATCGGTCAATTACCATATTTAGCCCGTGTACACACTCGTCACCTTCGGTACACGGCTTCCACATATCACAATTAACACAAAACAACACCAATACTAAGGGATAATGCCCCCACACAAAGTTACGCAAGACACTTACCTCAAAACATGCTAACTCAATCCACTAGTAAGCCTTTCCCGTGATTATCCTACTCCGGATGGCTCGAATCTAACCAAAACAACTTCATACCATAAATACAAACTATAGGAAGCTATTCCAAACTATAAAGTTGAAATCTTTCAAGCGAAACAAAAAGTCAACTCGAAAATTCAACCCCGGGCCTGCATCTCGAAACTCGACCAAACTTATAAAATCTGAATACACACTTGATAACGAGTCCAACCATACAAGAATTACTAAAATACGACTTCAAATCACCTTTCAAATCCCCAAAATTTGGTCTAAGAAGTTTCGCAATTTTCCCCCAAATTTTCCAATTCAAATCACTAATTAAATGACAAAAGTAACAATGAATTCATGTATTATAACCAAATCGAAGTTAGAATCACTTACCCTGATGATTTCCTTGAACATTCCTCGAAGAATCGCCATAAACCGAGCTCTCTATGTCAAAAGATGAAAAATGAAATAAAACCTCGTCTCAAGCCTTTTCTGCCCAGCGATATCCGCTTCTGCGGTCAAACAGTCGCACCTGCAGAAAACTTCTCGGTTCCCACTAAGGCCATGAAATTTCGCTTCTGCAGACAATAGCGTGCACCTATGCACACACACCTACGAAGTGAGTCCGCTTCTGCAACCCCAGTCCATCATGGCCATATCCGCATCTACGACCAATTTTATCGCAATTGCAAGCTTGCAGATGCGCAAAACACCTCGCATCCGTGGTCACTGCCACGCCTATAGCTCCTCATTTCTGAGATAACCCTCACGCACCTACATGTCCGCACCTGCGGCCAAATTGCTATGCCCCGACCTTGAGGAGTGTGACCGGCGCTTAATCGAGATACCCCTATCGAGCAAGCCTGCAAAATGCCGTCTACCCGACTCACCCAAGAATAAAGAGAAGATATATTTCATTAATTAGACAATAAGAAGGTTACGCGAACAATACCATTTAATTACCATTGGTTACTCCATTTATAAGTCTCAAAATACATTACACATTCATAGTTTGAAGTGGATCATGTGATACAAATACAACATTTTTAGTTTCACTTTCACAACACCAATATACAACCCACACCATGTCTATGGAGCCTCTAACAGAAACCAAAGAGAGTGTTATGACAGTGTCGGCGGTAACAGAAACCAAAGAGAGTGTTATGTACAAAGGACAACAGATATAGGACCCCGAAATAAAGTGGAGCTCACCAAGTCAGCTGAGGAGAGGGTGTATTGCTATCATTGCTCAATGCAGCTCGTTGTGGAACCACCTGCATCCATTAATGATACAGCACCTCCAGCAAAATGGACGTTAGTACATATGGAATAATACTAGTAGACGAGTAACAGTACAATGATAAAGAAACATGAAATCAATAAGGGCCTCATCAATATTAAAGTACCAAGTTAGATGAAAGAATAAATTTCAAGCAAGTTTCAATATTTTAAGTTGTGAGATCTTTAGTACCGATACACCACCATGCTTTTAGCACGGAGTCCAATCTCGGCCCGATCGGCTAAGCCGCCTCACCCGAGACGTTTATTCACAACACTACCATGTGCACGGCATGGCGTCCGATCTCAGCCCGAATGGCTAAGCCGTCTCACCACAATGCCATGTGAATTCACGTCACCTCACATTCCGCTAGCAATCATCTCATCCTATTTAAGGGGAATTATCTCAACACATCAATCTCATCCAATATTCGGGGAAAACTCTCACCACCTCACATGGGGATTTTAACTCTTACTCACTCCTACACCGGCATGTGTAGTTTCGGGGTTAGGTCATTTCAACCTACCCTTCCTCGGTGACCAAACAATACTCCCTAGGCATTTATTATTTAAAGAATTTATAGCTCATTTCAATGTCTTTTACACTTCTTTTTATTTTATTGGCACTAGTGGCCCTTATTGTAATATCATTCTCGGCACGTTGGTCGTGTTTCATATCTCATGCTCACTTCTTTTTCTTTCAAACACCATCAAGGATTATCATTAACAAGGCATTTCTATTCAAGACTTTAAGTACACATGTGAGCAAATAAGGGTCTTAGGCACAATGAGATTTCTTACACAATTCGGCATGATAGCTTTCATTAGAATCACGTCTTGAAATCATAGCATGTTAACACACATCCCATACTTAGATCATATTCTCGAAGGATAACACAATAAGATAAAAGCATTCGGAATAGTCAATTTTATAATGATCAACTCGGGGATTACAAGAACATCATGGGATTTAATTCTAAGAGAGAAGTTCAGCCAACATACCTAGCCTTGAGCTTCCTTAAATTACTACAATGATTTGGAAATCTTAGCCACTTCGATCTATTTGAAAATATAATAAAATTGAACACAAATTAGGAAGGAGTTCATGGTTTCATCTCATTTGAGCATTTTATCAAATGCTAGGTGGGCATTATTATTTCAAGGTCCTCCTATGGTGGATTTCTTCATCCCACTACCCAAAGTCTACCCAATTGCGCTTAACAATTTTCCCACAAACCTTGATAGTACATGCATGCATAATGAACAACTCCCACATCCAATAATTGCTTTTCTCATTACTTATTTTCAGTTAAATCCCGAAATTGAGGGCTAGGGAGTAAACTCCTACCTCTAGGATGAAGACCTAATGAGTTTTCCTTGTTAATTCTCCAAGCCTTGAGCAAGAATTGGCGAACAATTAGTTTAGGAACCCCCTCTCACTCTAGAGCACTTCCTCACTCTCAAAATATCATATTTTTACTTCTATATATCCTCCTTTAACGTCTATATATCAAAATAGGGTCAGGTTATAAAAACTAGAAAATGGATCTTTCGAACATAGCTCTGCGGTCATAGAGTGGACCGCAGAATAGATATGCGGTCCGCAAAATGGGCCGTAGAAGTGATGTCAAGAACTGGGCTGTTCGGTTCGGGTCAGGTCTGCAGTCCGCAGAGTGATTATGCGGTCGCATATTGGACCAAAATGACCCTCCAAAACTGGCCATTTTTCTGTTGCACTCTACGGTCCGCAGAATGATTATGCGGTCACATAGTGGACCGCAGAAATGCCCCGCTCTACCAAAAATTTTCTTCAACTCCCCAATGCATTATTCGACCCAAAATGTCTGTACCGCTGCGAGCTTGCAAGCCGTGAAGAATCTCTACAATCATCAACATATAAGTCCACATTGGCATCATAAAACCCCAGGTTCTAGATGAAATTTTACAGGGCCTTACATCCTCCCCCGCTTAAGATCATTCGTCCTCAAATGAGGGTTAAAATCCGCCACTAGAAACCAATGTGACTCATCTGCTATTTCACATACCAGTAGTTCTAAAATTTTGACTAACTCCCTAAATTTCCAAAACTTTCATGTAGAGTTTCCCCTGTAACTAGGCCTAACCACCTCTCAGAGAATCCCAGAAATCAATCCTAACAACATATACATAATCCAACGATGCAGCATAACATGAAATTAATACCAACCGTGGCCCCATAGACAATATTTTACCATAAAGTAACACCCTTAGCATAAACTGTACAAGTGATACATAATAATAATTCATACGGGAAAACTTTATAGAAACAATTACATAGTTATTCAAATAAATGAGGGTACTTCTTCTTCATTTCTTCCTCGGCCTCCCAGGTGGCCTCTTCAATCTGTTGGTTTCGCCATAACACTTTCACAGAGGCAATCTCTTTATTTCTCAACTTTTGAACTTGCCTATTAAGAATGGCAACTGGAATTTCTTCATAAGTCAATTCCTCATTAACCTCAATAATCTCAACTCGAACAATGAGTGATGGATCTCCAACCACCTTCTTCAATATGGATATATGAAACACCGGGAGCACTAAAGACATCTCTGGAGGTAGTTCAAGCTTGTAAGCCACCTGCCCAATCCTCTGAATGATTCTGTATGGTCAGACATACCTCGAACTCAATTTTCCTTTCTTACCAAATCGCATTATACCCTTCATGGGGGAAACCTTCAAGAACACCCAATCATCTTCTTTGAACACCAAATCCCTACGACGAACATTCGAATAGGACTTCTGACAACTCTGAGCAATTTTCAACCGCTCCTTAATGATATTAACCTTCTCCATAGCATGATACACGAGGTCTAGTCCTATCAACTCTTCTTCCCAATCTCGAACCATCCGATGGGAGATCGATATCTCCTACCATATAAAGCCTCGAACGTTTCCATCTGAATACTAGCATGATAACTGTTGTTGTAGGTAAATTCTATGAGTTACAATTGATCATCCCAGCTACCCTTGAAGCCAATAACCCAAGCGTGCAACATATCCTCAAGCGTTTGAATAGTCCGCTCTGCCTGCCCATCAGTCTGTGGGTGAAATGTTGTACTAAGATTCACCTAAGTACCCAAACCTTGCTGAGATTTCTTCCAAAACTTAGCTGTGAATTGTACCCCTCGATTTGAGATAATAGAAACTGGAGTGCCGTGCAACCTAACTATTTCCTTGATATACAACTGAGCATATTGTGTCGCTGTTTCGGTAGCCTTAACAGGTAAGAAGTGTACTGATTTCATGAGTCGATCCACAATCACCCAAATTGAGTCAAACTTGCGCGGAGTGCGAGGTAGTCCTACCACAAAGTCCATATTGATCATCTCCCATTTCTACATCGGAATTTCTATGTTTTGTACCAACCCACCGGGCCTTTGATGTTCAGCCTTTACTTGTTGACAATTGGGACATCTTGCCACAAAGCCCGCTATATTCCTCTTCATATCATTCCACCAGTAGACTTCCTTAAGATCGTGGTACATATTTGTAGAGCCTGGGTGCACGGATTACCTGGAATTGTGCACCTCGATCATGATTCTTTCCCGGAGACCATCTACATTTGGAACACATAATCGCCCTTGGTACCTTAGTGTACTATCATTCATGCCATGAGAAAAAGTTGTGGTCTTATGTTTATGAATCCCCTCCTTCAACTGTACTAACAATGGATCGTTGTATTGCTTCTCCTTGACTTCTACCACAAGTAACGATTCAGTTGTATTTTGCACAATCACCCCTCCTTCACTGGAGTCCGCAAGGAGAACTCCCAAGCTAGCCAACCGACAAACTTCCTTGGCCAACGGCCTTTGGTATGCCTCCAAGTGAGCCAAACTACCCATAGATGTCCGACTAAGAGCATCCGCCACAACATTAGCCTTCCCCGAATGATATAGATTATCGATGTTGTAATCCTTGAGTAACTCAAACCATCTTCTCTGCCTTAGATTCAATTCCCTCTGCTTGAAAATATATTGAAGGATCTTATGGTCTGTGAATATATCCACATGGACCCCATACAAATAATGACGCCAAATCTTCAATGCAAATACCACCGCTGCAAGTTCTAAGTCATGTGTTGGATAGTTCTTTTTATAATTCTTGAGTTGCCTAGAAGCATAAGCTATCACCTTGCCATGTTGCATTAATACACACCCTAGTACGATCCTTGAAGCATCACAATATACCACAAACCCATATGTACCCTCTGGTAGGGTCAACACTGGTGTCGTAGTCAATCTTGATTTCAACTCTTGGAAGCTCCTTTCACAAGCATCTGAGCATTGAAACTTAATCACCTTTTGCGTCAATTTAGTCAACGGAGAGGCAAAGGCATAAAACCCCTCCACAAATTTCCTGTAATACCCAGCTAAGCCCAAGAAATTGTGAAACTCTGTTGGGGTTATAGGTCTAGGCCAATTCTTCACCGCTACAATCTTCTGAGGATCAACATTAATTCCTTCTCCAGAGATAACATGACCCAAGAATGTGACAGATTCAAGCCAAAATTCACAATTCAAAAACTTTGTATACAACTTGTGCTAATACAGAGTCTGCAGAACTGCCCTGAGATAATTGGTATAGTCCTCTCGACTTTGTGAATATACAAGAATATCGTCAATGAACACTATCACAAAGGAGTCGAGGAACGACTTGAAAACTCGGTTCATAAGATCCATGAAAGTTGTCGGGGCATTTTCTAGCCCAAAAGACATTACCAAAAATTCAAAGTGCCCATACCGGGTTCTGAAAGCTGTTTTCGGAATGTCCTGCTCCCTGGTCTTCAATTGGTGATACCTGGATCTTTATTCAGTTTTGGAGAAGTACCTAGCACCATGTAACTGGTCAAACAAGTCATTTATCCTTGCCAGTGGGTACTTATTCTTGATTGTGACCCTGTTGAGCTACCGATAGTTAATACACATTCTCAGTGACCCATCTTTCTTTGTTACAAAGAGAACCAGTGCACCCCAAGGTGACACACTCGGTCGGATGAAACCCTTCTCTAACAAATCCTTCAATTGTTCCTTTAGCTCCTTCAATTCTGCCGGTGCCATTCTGTAGGGTGAAATAGATATAGGCGGCGTGCCTAACATCACATCAATCCCAAAATTAATCTCCCTGTCTGGTGGAATCCCAAGGAGCTCATCCGGAAAGACCTCCAGAAATCCATTCACAACAGGCACAGATTCAAGTGTAGGTGCCTCGGCATCGGTGTCCATAACCCAGACCAAATGGTAAATACACCCATTGTTGATCATATTCGTGGCCTTAAGGTAAGAAATAAATCTACCCTTCGGCACCACATCATCCCCCTTCCATTCAATAACTGGCTCATTTGGAAATTCAAACCTAACGGTTCCTGTTCAGCAATCAAGCTTGGCAAAACATGAATAAAGCCAGTCCATCCCCAATATTACATCAAAATCAACCATCCCCAACTCAATGCAATCGGCCATAGTGTCCCAACCACGCACCGTGACTACACAATCCCTATAAACCATCGTGGCCACCATAGACTCACCAACCGGAGTAGATATAAAGAACGACTCATGAAGTTGTTCCAGTTCTATCCCAAATTCCATAGAAACATAAGGAGTGACATATGACAAAGTGGAACCGGGATCAATAAGGGCATATACATCATGAGATTGGATAATTAATATACCTGTTACAACATCTGGAGAAGCCTATGAACTCTGGCGACCCCTCAGAGCATAGAATCGGTTGGTTCCTCCCGAACTATGTGCTCCACCCCTAGCTGCACCACGCCTTGTGGGTGTTGGAGTGCCTCGAGCTGGAGGAGGTGCTGTGGATGTAGTATCTGCAGAACTTGATGGTTGTGCTGCTCCCCTGCCCATGCTCTAGTGGGACGAACGACAATCCCTTTGAATGTGACCCCCCATACCACACCCGTAGCATATGGTCTGGTCTATAAAGCAGGCCCCAAAGTTCATCTTCCTACACCTAGGGCATGGGGGCCTCTGCTGCTGCTGGAATCTCCCTCCAGGCCGACCCTGTTGGTAGGATCCCCTGTTGCCCTGGCTGGGCCTGAAACGGATCCACTGCTATTGACTGGGCCCCGATGGTTGTGTACTGACTGAACACTGAGCAAAGGACTGGGAAGTCCCTAACGACCCTCCCATAAATACTGACCTGCCACCTCCACCCTCAAAAGTACCACTAAGTTGCCCGCTGACGGGCCTTGTTGCTACCCCCTCGCTCCATTCTATTCTTCAGTTTGTGGGTCTCTGTGGCTTGAGAAAATGCCACCATCTTACTATAGTTCATATCAAAATTCAAGGTAGTTGTAGCGGCCTCGTTAATAACCAAGGGGCTAAGGCCCTGCACAAACCGGCGCACTCTAACCTCCATCGTGGGCAACATGTAGATGGCATACTTGGACAGGCACGTGAACCTCATATGACACTCCCACACACTCATGCTACCTTATTTTAGACTCTCAAACTCGGCGGCACGGGCTGCCCTAATATCGGCAGGCAAGAAATGATCGATAAAGGCATCGGTAATCTCACTCTACCTCGCTGGAGGGCTCCCCTCCTCACGGGGCTCCTCCCATATCCCGAACCAAGAATAGGCCACCTCTTTTAGGCAGTAGGAGGACAACTCCACTCCCTTCATCTTAATAGCACGCATGACTCACAGAGTCTTGTGTATCTCATCAATAAAGTCCTGGGGGTCCTTCACGGGATTAGTACCTATGAACACTGGAGGATCTAACTGAAAAAACCTGTTCACCCTGGACTAGCAGAATCCACTTGCTGGCTAGAAGAAGCAGGTGCAACATTTGATCTCTGGGCCTGTGAATCCACTATCGGAGCCAACATCTGTATGGCTCCCCTAAGGTCCCCATCAGAAACACTGGGACCAGAAGCTGGGTTTGGAGGTGGAATAGTTGCACCCTCAGTAGGAGTAGGGATTGGTGTAGTCTGAGTAGGAGTAGTAGAATCAGGCAGTGTAGTAGCTGGGGGAATATCCTCACCCCTCGGGTACTCACCCACATCATTAGGTATAGAATCGACTGCCACTCATGGGCTGGTATCGGCTCCTTGGCCAGTCCTTGCTTTCTTCTTAGGCGCCATGTACTGAAAATTAGAGCAATGCATGAGTTAAAGGAGGAACAGTCTTATAATCAGCTTTATCGCACGATCTAGAACATCAAAGAATGGTATTATTCCTAAATGTCCAAGTAGCCTCCTAATTATAGGTGTGGTCGATAACACACCGATAAGAAGGACTCTACTAGACACGGCTCCGAAAAATCCTAGGACACTTTAAAACCTTATGCTCTGATACCAAGCTTGTCGTGCCCCGACCTCGGGGAGCGCAACCGGTGCTCAACCGAGATACCCCAGTCGACCCAAGAATAAAGAGAAGATATATTTCATTAATTAGACAACAAGAAGGTCACGTGAACAACACCATTTCATTACCATTGGTTACTCCATTTATAAGTCTCAAAATACATTACGCAGTCATAGTTTGAAGTGGAACATGTGATACAAATACAATATTTTTAGTTTGACTTTACCAACACCAATATACAACCCACACCATGTCTACGGAGCCTCTAACAGAAACCAAAGAGTGTTATGACAGTGTCGGCGATAAGGCCCCAGCTATACGTTAAAATGCTATGTACAAAGGACATAAGATACGGGACCCAAAAATGAAGTGGGGCTCACCAAGTCAGCTGAGGAGATGGTGTACTGCTATCACTGCTCAATATCGCCAGTTATGGAACCACCTGGATCCATTAAAGATGCAGCGCCCCATCAAAATGGACGTTATTACATGTGGAATAGTACTAGTATGAAAGCTAAACACCCCCTCAATAGAATGAGTAACAGTACAATGATAAAGAAACATGAAATCAATAAGGGCCTCATCAATATTAAAGTACCAAGTTAGGAGAAAGAATAAATTTCAAGCAAGTTTCAATATTTTAAGTTGGGAGATCTTTAGTACCGATACACCACCATGCTAAAAGCACAGAGTCCGATCTCAGCCCTATTGGCTAAGCCACCTCACCCCGAGACGTCCACTCACAATACCAGCATGTGCCGACATGGCGGCCGATCTCAGCCCGATCAGCTAAGCCGTATCACCACAATGCCCTGTGGGTCGACCTCACCTCACATTCCGCTAGTAATCATCTCATCCCATTTAAGGCAAATTATCTCAACACATTAATCTCATCCCATATTCGGGGAAAACTCTTACAACCTCACACGGGGATTTTACCCCTCACTCACTCCTACACCGGCATGTGTAGTTTTGGGGTTAGGTCATTTCAACCTACCCATCCTTTGTGACTAAACAATACTCCCAAGGCATTTATTATTTAAAGAATTTACAGCTCATTTCAATGTCTTTTACACTTCTTTTCATTTCATTGGCACTAGTGGCCTATATTGTAATATCATTCTCGGCACGTTGGTTGTGTTTCATATCGCATGCTCACTTCTTTTGCTTTTAAACACCATCAAGGATTATCAGCAATAAGGCCTTTCTATTCAAGACTTAAAGTACACATGTGAGAAAATAAGGGTCTTAGGCACAATAAGATTTCTTACACAATTCGACATGATAGCTTTCATTAGAATCACATCTAGAAATCATAGCATGTTAACACACAGCCCATACATAGATCACATTCCCAAAGGATAAAACAATAAGATAAAAGCATTCGGAATAGTCAAATTTATAATGATCAACTCGGGGCTTACAAGAATATCGTGGGATTTAATTCAAAGAGAGAAGTTTAGCCAACATACCTCGCCTTGAGCTTCCTTAAATTACTACAATGATTTGGAAATCTTAGCCACTTCGATATATTTGGAAATATAATAAAATTGAACACAAATTAGGAAGGAGTTCATGATTTCATCTCATTTGGGCATTTTATCAAATGCTAGGTGGGCATTATTATTTTAAGGTCCTCCTATGGTGGATTTCTTCATCCCACTACCCAAAGTCTACCCAATTGCGCTTAACAATTTTCCTACAAACCTTGATAATACATGCATGCATAATGAACAACTCCCACATCCAATAATTGCTTTTCTCATTACCTATTTTCAGTTAAATCCCAAAATTAAGGATTAGGGAGTAGAATCTTACCTCTAGAATGAAGATCTAGTGAGTTTTCCTTGTTAATTCTCCAAGCCATGAGCAAGAATTGATGAACAATTAATTTAGGAACCCCCTCTCACTCTCAAAATATCAGATATTTACTTTACAAATGGCCCTTAACATCTATATATCAAAATAGAGTCGGGTTATAAAAAACAAAAAATGGACCATCCGAACACAGCTCTGCGGTCGCAGAGTCGAGCACAGAATGGATATGCGGTCCGTAAAATGGGCCATAGAAGTGATATCAAGAACTGAGCTATTCGTGTCAGGTCTGCGGTTCGCAGACCAGTTCTGCGGTCGCTAATGTGCCACAGAACTCTCCTCCGAAAATCTTTATGATGAATCTGCAATGGATGGTGCGGCATGCGAAAGCATTATGCGGTCGCATATTGGACCGTAAAACGACCCTCCAAAATAGGCCATTTTTCTGTGGCACTCTGCAGTCGCATAGTGGACCGCAGAAATGCCCTGCTCTGCCAAAAGTTTTCTTCAACTCCCCAACGCATTGTTCAACCCAAAAAAGTCTGTACCAAGTCCAAAATGATTCGATTTTGATCAGATGCACACCCGGGACCCCATCCGAAAATACCAACAAGTTCCAAAATACATAACGCACCTACTCGAGGCCAAAAATCACATCAAATAACATCGATTCTACGAATCTCAACCCAATTCAAGCCCATTGAAACTATGAAAATCCGACTTCTAAAACTAATGTCGATTCACACAAAAAAAACTCTAATTAACCTCAAATTTTGTACACAAGTCATAAATGACATGACAGACCTATTCTAATTTTCGGAATCGGAATCCAACCCCGATATCAATAAAGTTAACTCCCGGTCAAACTTCTCAACCTTCCAAACCTTCAACTTTCTAACTTTCGCCAATTCAAGCCGAAACGACCTACGGACCTCCAAATCAATATCCGGACACGCTCCTAAGTCCAAAAGCACCATACGGAGCTATTGGAACCGTCAAAACTCCATTCCAGGGTCATCTACACAAAAGTCAAACTATGGTAACTCTTTCAACTTAAACTTCCAACTTTGGGACTAAGTGTCCCATTTCACTTTGAAACTCACCTGAACCAAAACCAAACACCCCGGCAAGTCATATAACCACAATATAGCATAGAGGAGGTACAAAAAGGGGAATATTGCTAAAATACTCAAAACGACCAGCCGGGCCGTTACATCATCCCCCTCTTAAAACAAACATTCATCCCCGAACGAGTATAGATACATACCTGAAGTGGTGAAAAGATGGGGATAACGGCTACGCATATCATACTCGGTCTCCTAAGTCCCTCCTCGACTGGTTGACCCCTCCACTGAACCTTCACTGAAGCAATGCTCTTTGACCTCAACTTTCAGACCTACCTGTCCAAAATGGCCACTGGCTCCTCAAACATAAGACAAATCCTTGTCCAACTGGACTGGGCTGAAATCCAACATATGAGACGGATCACCATGATACTTTCGGAGCATAGAAACATGGAATACCAGATGAATTGCAACTAGACTAGGTGTAAATGAAAGCTTGTAGGCCACCTCACCAATTCTCTCAATAATCTCAAAAGGTCCAATATACCTAGGTCCCAACTTGCCCTTCTTCCTGAACCTCATAACACCCTTCATAGGCGAAACTCAGAGCAAGACCCTCTCTCCAACCATGAATACAACATCGCGAACCTTCCGATCCATGTAACTCTTCTATCTAGATTGAGCTGTACGAAGCCAATCCTGAATCAATTTAACCTTTTCCAAAGCATCCTAAACTAAGTCAGTATCTAATAGCCTTGCCTCACCCAATTCAAACTAACCCACCAAAGACCGACACTGCCTCCCATACAAGGCCTCATACGGAGCCATCTGAATATTCGATTGGTATCTATTTTTGTAGGCAAACTCTGCAAGCAGCAAGAACTTATCCCAAAAACCCCCAAACTCTATGACAAAGGCATGAAGCATATCCTCTAATATATGAATAGTGCGCTAGGATTGTCCGTCCGTCTGAGGGTGGAATGTTGTACTCAACTCAACCTGTGTGCCTAAATCTCGCTGTACGGCTTTCCAGAAGCGCAATGTGAACTACGTACCCCAGTCAGAGATGATGGATACCGGCATGCCATGAAGTCGGACAATCTCGTGAATGTAGACCCGAGCCAGCTGCTATGAAGAATAAATAGTCACCACTGGAATTAAATGAGCCGACTTGGTCAACCTATCCACACTCACCCATATTGCATCAAACTTCTTCTGAGTTCGTGAGAGCCCAACAACAAAATCCATGGTAAAATCTCAATCCTGTGAAGCAACCCACCTGGCCGCTGATACTCATACTTCACCTACTAACAATTTAGGCACCGAGCTACATACTCTACTATGTCTTTCTTCATCCTTCTCCACCAATAGTGCTGCCTCAAGTCCTGATACATCTTAGCGGTACCCGAATAAATGGAGTACCGCGAACTGTGGGCCTCTTGAAGAATCAACTCATGCAAACCATCCATATAGGGCACACATAACCAGCCCTACATCTCTAACACACCATCATCCCCAATAATAACCTCCTTGGCATTGCCGTACTGAACTGTCTCCTTGAGGACAAGCAAATGGGGGTCATCATACTGATGCTCTCTTATGCGATCATATAGAGAAGACCGAGAAACCACCTAAGCCAGAACTCGACTCGGCTCTGAAACATCAAAACTAACAAACTGGTTGGCCAAGGCCTGAACATCCAATGCTAATGGCCTCTCCGCTGCCGGTAGATGTGCTAAATTGCTCAAACTCTCCGCCTTTCGGCTCAAGGCATCGACCACCACATTGGCCTTCCCGGGATGATATATAATGGTGATATCATAGTCCTTAAGCAACTCTAACCATCTCTGATGCCACAAGTTAAGATCCTTCTATTTGAATAGATATTGTAGACTACGGTGGTTGGTATAGGCCTAACAAGGGACACCGTACAAATAGTGCTGCCAAATCTTCAAGGCATGAACAATAGCTGCTAATTCCAGGTCGTGGATAGGATAATTCTTCTCATGAACCTTCAGCTGTCTAGACGCGTAGGCAATCACCCTACCATCTTACATCAACATTGCGACGAGGCCAACATGTGAGACATCACAGTACATAGTGTGAGACCCCAAACCCGTAGGCAACACCAACACCGGGGCTGTAGTCAAAGTAGTCTTGAGATTTTGAAAACTCTCCTCACACTCTTCGGTCCATCTGAAAGGAGAACCCTCCTGGGTTAATCTTTTCATAGGTTCAGCAATAGATGAGAAACCCTCTATGAAACTACGGTAATACCCTGCCAAACCAAGAAAACTCTGGACCTCAGTAGCTGACGACAGTCTGGGCCAACTCTGCACTGCTTCAATCTTCTTTAGATCTACCTTGATCCCCTCACTCGACACCACATGACCCAAAAATGCCACTGAATCAAGCCATGATTAAGCTCAGGGTCGAGGGTCACGATCGAAGGCAGGGTCGAAGACATGATCGAAGGCCAGGGTCGAGGGCCATGATCGAGGATCAGGATCGAAGCCACGATTGAGGCCTAGGATCGAGGGCCAGGATCAAGGACCAGGATCGAGGACCAAGATCAAGGCCTAAGATCGAGGACCTTGATCGAAGGCCAAGATCGAGGCAGAACCGAGGTTGTCTGGGCAGAATTATAAAAACAGGGACTTCGTCCCATTCGCCATTTTTGACATATTGGAGCTTGAGGAGAGGCGATTTTTGATATATTTTCAAGTAAAACTTGAAGTAAGTCTCTTGTGATCATTTCTACTCCATAATATTGAATTATTATCGAATAATCCGACTAGATTACATGATTTTGAGGTGTAAATCGGAGATTGGAACTTAAAAATTTGGAAATAAGATTTGTAGATTTGAGGGTCGAGTTGAGGTCGGATTTTGGTAAAATTGGTGTGGATAGACTCGTGGTTGAATGATCTTTCGAATTTTATAACTTTTGTCGGGTTCCGAGATGTGGGCCCTACGGGCGATTTTTGAGCTAATTTTTGGATTTTTATGAAAAAATAATATTTTCTTATGGAATTAATTACAATAAATTTTATTGACTGAAACGAATTATTTGTGACTAGATTCGAGGCATTCGGAGGCCGATTTGCGAGGTAAAGGCATAGCAGAGTAAAGAGTTTCACGTTTTGAGGTAAGTAACAGTTTAAATCTGGTCCTGAGGGTATTAAACCCCAGATTTTGGAATTATGTGATTATTTTGGAGGTGACGCACATGCTATGTGACGGGCGTGTGGGCGTGCACCGAGGGGATTGTGACTTGGTTCGTCCCGGAAAACTGTAAAGTTGAATAATTTATTGTTAGCTATATGCTCTCTATGTGTTGATAAAATTTGACTGTAAAT
>AWOL01S0177682.1:0-12054 GCA_000715115.1 Nicotiana otophora
CCATGGTTTACACCAGTGGTGTCTATTCACAGAAACACTTTGAGTTTCGAGGCGAAGGGGTGGAATACCTTTGTTTATAGCCGACTCGACCCGTGTCAGAATGAGACAAATATTCCTATACCGCGGGCAGTTCTAGTCGCCTCCATCATGGACGGGTACCCGATCAATGTAGGTGTCGTGATGTCGGCCAATATATCTGTGGTTGTCAGGCAAGCTGATACCTCCTACCCGTATCACAACACCATTACTGAGTATCTTACGGATGCACGGGTGGAGCTGAGAGATTTTGATACGAAGGTGCGGGTGAAGAAGCCCTTCTCATGGTATTTGTTGATGGATGCACACAACCCTAAGAAAAAGGGTCAGCCGACTACCACCATAGGCCAGTCTGATGAGCCATCGGTGGTAGCTGCAGAGACAGTTGACATGCCATCCACTTCAGCAGAGCCTTCAGCCAGTGCAGCATCTATGCCCCCACCTTCAGCCTCAGTGCCTCCAGCAGCCCCCACTATAGGTTCCACCTCGGCTTTGAAGTCAGTGTCGATGCCCACTGCTCTGCTATCTGCGCTACGAGTCTCCCAGACACTGGTGAGCCTCAACAACTGGATGCAGATAGCTACTGCAAAGCTGTCTGACATATCCAGTAATGTTGCAGTACAGTCCTCCATTACGGCACCCCAGATTCCCCCCACAGTAGAAGAAACTCTGAAGAAGCTCTTGGAGAATCAGAACACAATCATGGACACTTTGGTGCAGCATGGGTCAGTGATAGAAGAGCTGGGCAAGGAAGTGAAGAAGATGCGGAAGTCCTAGGCTTCCAAGAAGTCAGTGGATAAGCTCCGGAGCCAGGTTACTAAGCTTGCAGCAGCCGAAGACATTTCATTTGACATGTTGATTGACCTGCACTATCCAGGCCCAGATCCTACATCACATACAGCACCAGCTGGCCAGTCTGAGGAGCCAGACATTGCTGATGACACTATTGAGGCAGTACGTCAGATGTTCACCAATCCAGCCACTCTCGGAGTTGAGGATAATGAGATCCAATTGGATGAGGCTGAGGTCGGTGATGCTGTTGTGGACACAGAGATGGCCAAGGAGCCATAGGGAGTTTTCTTCAATCTTACCCTTTCTTTACTCTTATTTTGGTAAGCATTGGGGACAATGCTTATTTTTATTCGGGGGGGGGGGGAGTTTATTTGATATATTTTGATGATTCGAAGACATTTGTCCTGTAATTAACTTAATATTATTTTCTTCTTCTTTCTTATTATGTATATATTCTCTCTACTCTCTCATTATGTATATTCTTTATGCTTTCAATAGTTTTTGTCTTGTAGCTTCTTTTATGTTTGTTTTCTTATTAGTTCGTGTTTAACTAAGTAGCTTCTTTTTCAATTAGTAGATTCTTTTTTATTTAATAGCTTCTTTTCATGTTTTAGTAGATAATAATCCTTTGGTTTTCTTAATGCCACAATTCTTTCCAAAGATAATTTTTGTGTGAACTGGGTGACTCTTCCCAACAATGGATGGGGTGATAATTTTCTTAAGGGATTGAGTCCCTTTTTGGTGTTTAGGTAATAATAGTAGTAATAATGAATTTTAAAAAAAACTAATTGAGTCATGCTCGAAGAGTCAAACATGCTTCACTTGGTACCAACACACTTAACTACGTACTTATGATTAAAAATAAGGTATTTAGAAAGAAATAGCTCTAGTTAGTGACCTTGTGACTCTTGTGTTGACTTAGGCAATCATCGAGTGGTTTAGTCGAACCATAGTGATTTTCAATCTTGAATATGGTTGTTGTGGGCCCTCGACTCTATCCTCTTTAATAATCCAGCTGCGTGAGAGGTAAGATATTTTTGTTGAAAGTCCAAGTACCCATGCGAATGGTCTAGAACTTGCCCCGAATGTGTTTCAAGGAAAAATCTTAAGTTTTATTTTGATTGAGAAGTAATTGTAGGCTTTCCTTGACTCACTTGAAGTTTTACGTTGCCCACCAATGTTGTTATCCTTAGTCAACCCATTTGAGCCTCAAACCTTTCTCATTTGATAACCATGTCACAAGCCTTTACCTGTTTTGTTGTGGCCCTCTCTTGGCACCCGAGCTTTCCTTAACACTCTTGTGAAACAATTGGCTTAAAAAACGTAAGTTTGGGGGAGAGACGAGGAACTTGGAAAAGGTATCAAGGCACAAAAAGAGAAAAGAAATGATGAAAAGGAAAGAGCAAAAAGAAAAATGCAAAACAATTGTGAATAAGTGGAAAAGTTGAAGGGATTCAAAGAAAAGTAATATTGCAAAGCATGTAGGAATCAAATGGGGAGAAAATGAATGTCATAATCAAGAAATAGTGATGTTAACGCACTCTAGTTTCACCCAAGGAAAAGAAAAATGCCTCAAAGAATTGGCAAAGCATGAGCCGAGAACAGAAAATGGAGTGCTTAAGAAAAGATGAACCCGCTCCATCATAGAATATCCAACCATAGTCCAAAAGCCTTCATTTCATTCCGAAAAAGCCCTATGTGATTTTAAGCCGAGTGAGCTTATATTAGTGGAGGGGCAAGCCTATGGTACTTAAAGTGTTCTTGTGACATTTTTTTGAGAGAGATGAGTGAACCTTTCGAAACTCTTTGGATTGAGTGCTAAACTTCTTAAGCGAGATAGGCAAAGGGAGAGTAGAGGAGGAGGAGTTTGGGATCCACAATGACCTACATAAAAGAGCGGGCTTCCTTGATGAGTAAAGTCAACCCTTGATGCTCAAGTGTCACATTAGAACTATTTGTGCATAAATGTTTAACTTGTTGCTTTATTGATAATTCATAAGTGGTGTGGGTAATTGTTTGTCCCAATTGATGTGTAAAAACTCACCTTTGATTAGCTAGAATGGACCTGAACTTGTGGAGGCTGGAACTAATTTATTTGCTTGAGGACAAGCAAAAACTTAAGTTTAGGGGAGTTGATAAGTGGAGATTTTGACTACTTATTAGTGCCTTTTAGCTTTTGTTTTAGTCCAAAAGCATTTAATTGTGTTCCCGAAAACTGACAAAATATGCTAAATTGCAGGAATATTGGAATATAGACTCCCAAGATGAAATCTAACTCAAAAAAGAGTAATCTAAACTCAAGGCCATAAAAGGCACAAAAGCTGAGAAGTGCGGACCGCAAAATTTCATCTGCGGCCGCAGATGGTGAAGGAAAAGCCAGCAAGCATTTGTGCAATGTGCAGCCGCAAAAGATGGCTAGGAACAAAAGTTCAGAGAATGTGCATTCCAAGTCCCTGAGAAGTGCAGACCACACAGGAATTGTGTGGCCGCAGAAGAAGTAACATGCGGCCGCAGGTGTAAAAGTGCGGACCGTAGAAGATCAAGTGCGGTCGCAGATGTAAAAGTGCGGACCGCAGAAAGAATGTCATGCAGCCGCAAATCATAATTATGCGGCCGCAGACCTCCAGTTCCTGACAACTTGAAGAAACCTGCGGACCGCATAAGGAATTGTGCGGAAGCAGAACCTCACGAAGGGTTTTTTGTCCGAAATTTCTAGCCTTGTATAAATAGACGAGTTTCACAATTTTTGGTTAACTTTTGACATCAGCAGCTACAATACCCGTTTCTCTTTACTTCTTTTAGTAGTTTTTCATATTTTGAGCTATTTTAACATAGCTTTTATCATTTTAATCTTGCAATATGAGTTTAATTATCATTTCTTCTTTATTTTCTTCAATTTTAAGCATGAGTGGCTAGATTTTCACTAGGGTTGTGACCCAACCCTAGTGTGTAAACCTTATGGGTGTTTAATTTAATGTATTTTATGGTTGGGTGTTTATTATTTAGCCTTTTTCATGCTTTAATTTGTGGAATTAATGGTTGCAAACATTAGTTCATGCCTATTTGACTTGGTCTCTACTTGAGAAAGNCGACATTCTCTTGATAAAGATGAGTGAATCTTTCACAAATCTTTGTTTTGATTGAGTGCTACAATTCTTAAGTGAGATAGGCAAATAGAGAGTAGAGGAGGAAAACTTTGGGATCCACAATGACCTACATGAAAGAGCGAGTTTCCTTGCTGAATAAAGTCAACTCTTGATGCTCAAGTGTCACATTAGAACTATATGTGCATAAAAGTTTAACTTGTCACCTTATTGATAATACATAAGTAGTGTGGGTAATTGCTGGTCCCAATTGATGTGTGAATGACACACCTATGATTGGTTGGAATGGCCCTTAACTCATGGAGATGGGAACTATTTTATTAACTTGAGGACAAGCAAAGACTTGAATTTGGGGGAGTTGATAAGTGGGGATTTTGACTACTTATTAGCACCTTTTAGCTTTTATTTTAGTCTAAAAATATTGAATTGCGTTCCCAAAACTAATGAAATATGCTAAATTGCAAGAATATTGGAAGATGTACTGCCGAGATAAAATGCAACTCACAAAGGAGTAATCTAAACTCAAGGCAATAAAAGGCACAGAAACTCACAAAGTGCGGACCGCAGAATTTCATATGCGGCCGCAGATGATGAAGGAAAGTGCAGCAGACTTTTGTGCAAAGTGCGGACCGCACATGAATTGTGCGGACCGCACATGAATTGTGCGGCTGCAAAAGCTGGGCTAGGAACAAAGTTCAGAGAATGTGCAAATTCCTAAGTTCCAAGTCCCTCAGAAGTGCGGACCGCACAAGCATTATGCGGCCGCATAAGAAGTGCCTTGCGGCCGCAGAAATTAAAGTGCGGACCGCAGAACCAAAGTGCAATTGTTGTTACAAATATACGGACCGCAGAAACAATGCCTCGCAGCCACAGACCAGAATTATGCGGCCGCAGACCTCCAGTTCCTGACAAGTTGAAGAAATCTGCGGACCTCACATGGAATTGTGCGGCCGCAGAACCTCTCGAGGGGCATTTTTGTTCGAAATTGTCAGCTTTGTATAAATAGAAGAGTTTCATGAAATTAGGTTAATATTTTGACATCAGCAGCTACAGTAGTCATTTCTCATTACTTATTTTAGTAGTTTTTCATATTTTGTGATATGTTAACATAGATTCTATCATTTTAATTTCACAATATGAGTTTAATTATCATTTCTTCTTCTATTTCTTCAATTTCAAGCATGAGTAGCTAGATTTCTACTAGGGTTGTGATCCAACCCTAGTGTGTAAACCTTATGGATGTTTAATTTGATGTTTGTTTATGGTTGAGTGTTTATTATTTAGCCTTGTTCAAGCTTTAACTTGTAGAATTAATGGTTGCAAATATTAATTCATGCCTATTTGACTTAGTCTCTACTTGAGAAAGAGAGACTTAGTCTAGGACAACTCGACTAACAAAAAATTGGGTCATTCGAGAGATTGATAATCCCAATTAAAGGGTTCAACTTAGAGATAGTAATAACCCGACTTGAGCTTTTATCAACCGTTTTGTGCAATACCCATTTGGGCTTGAGAAGGCCAAATTGGGCAAAATCACTCTTTGACCGAGAGGTATTGCGTGGGTAATTGAGAGTTGATAGCTATAATACACCCCGATCAATAAAACAAGCATTAAGGTTTATATCCCATTAGGCGAACACCTAGGTGATGGTCATAGCCCTAGGCTTTTAAAAAACTTGAAAAACAACAAAAACAATTCTTTAGTTTTACTTCTTAACTTTGCAATCTTAGTGTAAATTAGACATAGAATCAACCCCAATTTGTAGAAGTGTAAATTGAGGTACTTCAAACTCACGTACTACAATATATACGCCTAACTCCCATTCATAACTCCCTGTGGAAATCTACACTGACTCTTGATGGGTACTACTATTACAATTGACCGTTTTATATCCTTGAATTTAGGTGTGAAATTGGACGAGATCAGTCGTACAGGTAATAAAGTGATAAATCATGTATCGAACCCGCAGAGACTTGTGTTAACTACCCTATAGTTTCACCAAGATTATTATTCAGTCGAGTAAATTAGATTTCAAAAGTGTCATTATATTAAGCAATAATTCTAACAAGTAACTAATTAATCCAGCAGCAAAGTAGTTATTGTTTATTCAGTAGAAACAAATATTCCAGGGTTATGATCGATTCACCAATCCTATTGTGTTCTAATTAACTCTCCTTTCATACAATTCACTCATGGTTGCTAATTAATCGAATAATTGTTCTCGTAGTATTCTTCTGAATTACTACTCGCCTATTCAAAATAGATTAACGCCTATATTCCTATGGAATCAATCTATTAAGAATGCATTACGATTACGATATTCAATTAAGCATGGTGACTAGATATATTCCTATCCTAACCACAAATATGACACCCACTTAGAGTTAAGATCATACCCTATTCTATTCTTCTCTAATCTAGACGTAGCTTTCTCAAGCATAACATAGATAGTAAATAGAACCTAAATGTTGGAAAGACATTTAAGCAATTAATCACAGAATTGAAGAAACAATCATATATTAGTAAATTGTAATCAAGGTTAGGTCAACTTTAAGCAACAATATTCATGGCTAAATCATAACCCCAGAACTATGGGTTTTAGTGACTCGTGATAATATCAAAACAAATTCACAAGTGTT
The DNA here is from genome assembly GCA_000715115.1 of Nicotiana otophora. Lineage (NCBI taxonomy): Eukaryota > Viridiplantae > Streptophyta > Magnoliopsida > Solanales > Solanaceae > Nicotiana > Nicotiana otophora. Next base: position 6,573 of record AWOL01S0177682.1, read on the forward strand.
GAATAATTGAGAATACTAAGAAACGATAAAGAACACTGAGATATCCTCACTCCCGGATGTTCCTCGTGTGTATTCCTCCCTCAAAGTGGCATCTCCCCTCTGAAAATAGGCTTAGTCTTGATTTTGTACGAGTTGGGGGGGGAGGGGTGTCTTGGGCCGAAATAACCTTATCCTAGGCAAACTAAGAGAACTTCCCTGTCACCAGCGCCCAGGGTAGTGTGGGGCGCTAGCCCTGGCGCTAGGATTTTTATCCATTCTGCCTTTTGCGCCACAGGTAGCGCCCCACGCTAGCCTAGGCACTACTCTGTGGCATTTTTTCCATTTCTCCTTTTTGCCTCCAATCTCGCACCTTCGTCCTATATTGCCTCCAGATGATGCATACAAGTAAAAATACCACGAATTAGAATAAATCATTATGTTTCACATCCGAAATCTATGAAACATGAGTAAAATGCGAGGCGATATACATATAAATATACATACTTTAAGCTAAATATCAAAACTCCACACTTAGGCTCCTGCTGGTCCTCGAGCAATGGGACTATCAACTACACCCCAACAATTTTTATTCATACACTCTACCCTTGAATATGATCGATACCGGCAATCAAGCTTGAACATATGGAATTCACATTCTTCTTGTTTTAAACATGCCAAGTATAAACATTTCAATTCAACCTATTCATAATCACCCTACCTCAAGATCCGACTCGTTACCACTAAGCACCATCAACTCGCGCACTCACCCAACAAGAGAAAGTTACAACATCAACAATCCATCATGAGCTCATGTGCCCTCACCAACAAACAAAAGAGTGAATATAGAATAGTCCACACATTCAAGTATGACTTTGAACATAATTTAAGGACATCACACAATTTGAACAAAAATCGCTCACTCTCACAAAGAATTCATGTTCATCCCGTAGTCGTACCATAAGCTTGCATGTAGTGTACATCTATACTTATCTAAGCTAGCCAAATCTAGGCTCAACTAGGACTTTATGGGTTGTAATGTAGGGTAAGGGTCGGGTAAGATACATTTAGGAATAGTGACTAACCCTCCTAAGCACTTTAAGACACTACACTCAAAACTCAAGCACATATTCTTCTCAACTAATTCACTCGCCACAAACTATATACGCATAGCCCTTTTTTAAATTAAGCACTTCTATATTCCCACTAGCACGAATTAGTAAGATTAGGAGGTGTATTTGTTTTTTCATCGGCTAGTGGCCGTTTTCACAATTTTAGTGCACCTTAAGGGCCCTTTCATGGTTCTACTCGAAAGCTACTTCCCAATCTCTCACCTTACTTCTTTTAGCGCCTAAGTGCCTTCGGAGGTAAAGGTTCAACAAGCTCAAATTAAGAACACAATAGGGATACGACTTGTAATGTAGGTGTCAAGGGAAAGGTCTATAGGCTCAAACGGCTAGAAACGGGAAAATTTTATTTTAAGTGACAAGCACATATATGATCAAGCAAGAAACGCCTATGTCATCTCCTAGACTAGCACACCTTAATGATTTCGCTTCGATTAACACTCGGGGCAAGTTCTAGACTACATAGGATAGCACAGAATAACACAAATCCTCACACACATATTGCACATGACTCAATCAAGACGGTTATTTTCAACTTTCAAGCCAAGAAAACACATATAGATGAGAAATGTTAAGTAATATTGCACTAGGTGACATACAAGTCAAATAACTGAGAAAAGGCGTCACAGACTAGGCTATTTATTTTACTCAGACATCACAATTCAAGTAAATTATACGAGAACATAGAGCGCATGCCATTGCCTAATATGCCAGCACCAAACATGTCAATAGGTACCTCAGAGCAACTCAGTTTGCTTTCTATCCTACTCCTAAATAACAACAAATCACCCGGTTCAAGCTATATCCTTGGAAAAGAACCGGTGCCCAAAGAAAAACTAAAGGATATTACCTATCTATCCTTAAAAAAAATCTTTGTGGTATTTTTTTTACTTAGACCTTAATCCCTCAAGAAAGTTGTCCAAGAGATCCATCATCGGGAAAAGTCCGAGATTATTCTGATTTCTTTTTGTTTGCTTTTTCATGTTTTTTTTCTTTTTCTTTTTCTTTTTCTTTTTTTTCTAAACTACACTATGTCTATTATGGGTTCCTAAAATAAAAAAAAACTAATAAAAAGAAACAAATTTATACAATTTACATCACACAAAGTAGATTCCCCACCCCACACTTAGCATATGCATAGTCCCCGATGCATGCAAGAATTTAAAGCAAAGTAAGATTGAAAGAAGAACTCCCTGCTACTCTAACCCATGCAGGTCATACTCAGATCCTTCATCCTCAGAATGTCCCCCAGCCGCAGCTCCGGGCTCATCATCATCATCCGCTTCCAGGGGCACCAAAGCCATAGGCCCCGTGACGTCAGCATCAAGATCATCCTTAGTGTCGGAACCTTTGTGGGTGTTCTCATCCTCTTACGAGTGAATGGGACTACCAGGTACAATTCACAACATTTCTTTCGAAGAACTGGACAGATCATTGCGTAGATGCATATGCTTTTTATCCGATATGCCCAACTTGCTTATTATCACATTCAGGGAGCTATAGAGATACTTGTTGAACTTTTCGTCCCTCTCATTTCTCGCTGCGTGGCTTAACTTAGACATAGACTCCAACAAGGATGTAATGTCCATCAACCCCTTAGGATCCTCCACAACCTCATCATAACCGGGGTATTCAGGTACCTCCCGGGAAAGCATGTATTGCGTTAACAAGTTGCCAAAGAAGAATCTTTTGATTTCCGCCCAAATCGTGTGCGGGCCATCTCTTATAACTTGATATCGCCCACATTGATGGGTCGCCCAGTCATTAGAAAAAATATCAAACACACTCGAGCTCGAGTGCATTCACTGTTGTGCTCAATCGCCATCACCTAGCCTGCACTAAGTTTTGCCATACCTTGCCAGTCTTGTTGAAGTCGAAGTGGATCATCTCAAGATGGGCATCACCCTTAGTTCTTATCCACTTTGCATTCGAATCGATGCTATATAGAGTGTGATGTATAGCCTGGTATCTAGAGCATTTGACAAACTTTTGCAGCCTTCGCGGGGTAGGGCAGTCAACTCCCATGAATTTGCATAAGGAGTCCCTATCCAATGACACTTATTTTCCTCGGACCCATGGCATGAACAGGTCCCCATTCCAATTTGCATAGAGTTCCCTCACCATGCTCAAATTTGCATGGCCCGCGCACTCCAGGAACTTATCCATCTTCATTTCTATCAGTTGGCCTAGCACATCCGGAAAGTTCTTCTCCAGAGTTTTCACGTTGATTCTCATTTCCTAGACATACCGCCCATACAGCGCAAAGCTATGATACCACTCGATGGCATACTCTCGAACCATATCTATATGGGGCCTTGGACCCAATGATGCTTTCCTCGATTCATCCGTAACTTTCTTCCTTTTAGCTTGCCGAGAGGACCCTTCCCCTTGCTTACGCTTTTTAGGAGTGGGAGCAGGGGTTGAGGAATTCCCCACTCCTTTACCCTTGTTCGCACTATCACAAGCCATTTCAACCTACAACACAATAATCATGACTATGAGAATGAATCAAGAAATCCGCCTAAGGTTATCGTGAGAGTCAAGATGACCCCATACTTAAAACTAAAGGCTCTATGTAATATACTCATAATATTGGTTTAAAGTGCACAAGTGTTGCACCACAAGGCGATAGGTACTCAAGACTTCCCCATGCCACACAATTATAATTCACTAGCTATGCCACATAAATCAAATAGTTTAACATGGAGAAGTCACTTAGCCTTAATGCAAGCAAGTAACACATGGTCCTCAAACTCTACAACCAATACACTACACTGGCTAATTCTAAGAAAGTAATACAATATACATAATACAAGACATGTGGTGTGGGAGGAATTGTTATAGCATGTGAACATTAAAGACAAGCTTCAGGTTATGAAAAACCCACCCCCAAACACCCCACACTTAGCCCATTATCACATATATCTACACTCCGCTACTCAGATTTCACTGGTGCACAATTTACTTCTTTCAAGCATTTTATCAAACACATGATGGGTATTAAGTGTTTGCAACTCAATTCAAAAATAGTGGAACATGGTGGCCCTCCCAAATTTTAATGAAGTAGAGAGAATTTTAGTTTACTACTCTTTATACAACTTCACAACCAATTTTTGACAACCAGTTTCATTGTACAATAGGACACCCACCATAGAAAAGAGTTCTAAGAAACCAGTAAGGGGGAATTGGGGTTAGGGCGTTTGGGACGGGGGATGGGTAGTATAATATACAAAATAAAAAAAAAGGAGAAGAGGAACATACCTGGGAGGGTTGAGATGAAAGCAAGTAAAGCTAGAAAAATTTAGATAGAGATAGATAGAAACGCGGGCAGAGATGAGGAGAGAGTAGAGGGAGAGAGAGAGAGAAGGGTTTAGGGGGGTTAGAGTTATTTTAATTAGGAAGGGTTTGGGTATGGATAGGAGATGGGTTAAGGGATGAGTATAAACGGGTAAGTGGGTCGGGTTTTATAGGCATGTGAAATAAAAACATTAAAATAAAAACAAACAAAAAAGAAAAAATATTACTTACCTTCCACCCCCCAGCCCAGCGCATCGCGCTTGGCCTGGCGCTGGGGGAAAATTATTTCTGTTGTTTGCGCCCTAGTTAGCGTTAGGCGCTGGTTTTGCCAATTTTTGATTTTTTTTTGTAATGAAATCCCTGATCCCCCGAGCACTTTATATATCTATTTTACATAACCCACACATGCTACCTATGATTCTATGTTTACAAAGAAAACAAAAACTCTAGTCTACTCTAACTAAAATTATTGAAAAGCTAAACTATGAAAGCAATAAAAATTGGGTTGCCTCCCAACAAGCACTTGATTTAACTTCATGGCACGACGCGCAGGGCCTCACTTACTCATCAGCGATTATTAATTTAGACTTCCCACAATCAATGACACCTCCCCAATAGTGCTTGACTCTTTGCCCATTCGCTAAAAACATTCACCATTTAAAGCGCGTAACTCAATTGCACAATAAGGAGTGACTCTCACCACCTCAAATGGACTTGACCACCTCGATTTTTACTTTCCAGGAAATAACTTAAGCCTAGAATTAAACAATAGTACCTTTTGTCCCAGCTCAAAGTGACGTGGCTTGATATGCTTGTCATGCCATCTTTTTTTTTTCTCCTTGTAAAGCTTAGAATTTTCATAAAAGTGCAACCTAAACTCATCTAACTCATTCAACTGCAAGAACCTCTTCTCGCCCACGGCTTCAAAGTCCATATTCTACTTTTTAATTCCCCAATATGCTTTGTGTTCAAATTCAATCAGCAAGTGACATGCCTTCCCATAAACAAGCTTATACGGGGACGCCCCAATTGGTGTTTTGTATGCAGTTCTATATGCTCACAAGGCATCATCTAATTTTGCA
>AWOL01S0177697.1:0-16452 GCA_000715115.1 Nicotiana otophora
CTCGTGAAGTCTCTACAATAACAAGTCAAGTCTCAAGTAGTAATGTAAAACAAAGGAATTTAAAAGTCGAGAGACTACTCAAATAGTACAGCTAAAGCATGATGTGAACCTAAGCCTACCCGAACAATAACATGAATGTAACTACGTATGGTCTCTCGTAACCTCGCGCGTACGTAGCCCCCACAACAAGTAGCACACGTCAATATGCAACACCTAGGAGTAATTTCCCCCTCACAGAGTTAGACAGGAGACTTACCTGCTCCGAAATTCCATAAACGACTCCAAAACCCTCTAACACCTCAAACCGATGCCCGTCGCTCTAAAACTATTCAATTAAGATGCAACCCAATCAAAATGTACTCTAATACTCATAATTAATAAATTTATAACAATTTCCAACTCCGCTCGAAAAATCGATAAAGCAACCCTTGGGCCCACGTGCCCGGATTTCAAAACTATTTAAAGACAAACAATACCCATAGCACTACGAACTCAAATATGTTATTTATTCCAAGTTTCATGCCCAAATTCGTGATCAAAATCCAAGAATACCAATTTCTAGATTTTTCTTCAAAATCCAAATTTTAACAAATTTTCATGCTTGAATCCATATAAAATCATATATTTAACTCATAATGTGAAGAAATCACCTACCCCATTATAGTTGATGAAGATGACTCTCCAAAAGTGCTCCAAAATCGGCTCGCATGGACGAAAATGAAGTGAAAATGAGCCAAAATCCCGTTTTATAAAACACCTCACTGCCCAGCGATCTTCGCACCTGTGGTGCGTTGGATGCATTTGCGGTACCGCACCTGCGGTGATTGGTCTCCTTCTGTGGAGGCCTTCAATACCAGGGAGGGACACTTCTAAGGACGGGAGCCCGCTTCTACGGCAAACATGCCGCTTCTGCGCCCAGTTCTGCACTTGCGCCTTTCCTCCTGATTTTCAGTCCCTGGCCAAATGCTTCAGAGCCGCTTCTGTGACCGAACCCTCGCACCTGCGGGCTCGCACCAACGGCCCAAAGCTCGCAGGTGCGGTTACACCAGAATTGATGAAAGCAGCAGCCCCTTTGAGTTTCCAACTCAATCCGCGCATCGACCGAACGACATTGGGACCCCCAAGGCCACGTCCAAACATACTATCAATTTTAAAATCATAAAACGGACTTGTTCGAGCCTTTAAATCACATCAAACAACGCTAAAAATACGAATCACCTTCCAATTCAAACTTAATGAACTTTGAAACTTCAAACTTCTACAATCGATGACGAAACCTATCAAATCACGTCTGATTGATCTCAAATTTTGCACACAAGTCATAATTGACATTTCGGGCCTACTCCAACTTCCGGGATCAAAATCCGACTCCGATATCAAAAGGTCCAACCTCGGTAAAACTTCTCAAAAACCCTTCAAATTTCTAACTTCCGCCAAATGACCCCAAAATGACCTGCAGACCCCCAAATCCACCTCCTGACACGCTCCCAATACCAGAATTACCATACGGAGCTATACCCAAACTCAAAATCCCAAACCGACGTCAATATCATGGAAATGCACTTCAACTCAAACTTATAAAATTCTTCCAAAATGCCAACTTCCATAATAGGCGCTGAAACACTCCCGGATCATCCAAACCCCCAGCTCTGGACATATGAAAAGTCCAAAATAATCATACAAACCTGTTGGAACCTTCAAATCTCGATTCCGAGGTCGTTTACTCAAAACATTCAACCATAAGCCAACTCCTCCAACTTAAAGTTTCTTAAATTAGAATTTTCTCTCCAAATTAACTATGAACATCCCGAATTAATTTTGACCACACGTACACGTCATAATACCCGAAGTGAAGCTACTAAAGGCCTCAACGTCACTACCAACTTTAAACCCCTCTGAAGATCATCTTTCTCGAGCCGTCAATATTAGAAATACCCATTTAAATTCCGAAATTACTACACTCCGCTGTCTCTGACACTCGCTTCTCCGGCACCATCTTACACTACTCTGCCCTGAAGGCAAATTGATGAAGACCATGACATTGGCATACCTTAACGAGTTCAACAAGGACGACGACACCACCTCATAGATGAAAATTCCACCACGCTCAAAAATACCAAGTCTCGTTACTCCATCAACCCAAAACTGAACTTTTATAGTATGATTGCCTTTTTCTTTGATGGATATAAAATACTGAATGTCTGAATCATGCACCGAGTAAAACCTCCTTTCAAGTCATTCACTGCCTCGACGCATAGACAGGCATCCTACCATTACACAAACACGATGCGATAACAACGCACAAATTTTCATAACAATCAATCCCAAATCTCAAAACCATAGGAAATATTGATGCTGAGCTGAAACGATAGGATGACCTTGCTCAAGGCGACAGTAGTATCCAAATCAAACACGCAGGCAGAGACATCCTGCACCACCTCCGTATTACTATGACAACTCCTCGATTACCTGAGCCAACTCCTCCAACTTAAAGCTTCTGAAATTAGAATTTTCCCTTCAACTCAACTCTGAACTTCTCGAATTTCAATTTCAATCACACGTACATGTCATAATACCCGAAGTGAAGCTACTAAAGGCCTCAACCGCCGAATGACACGCTAGAGCTCAAAACGACCGGTCAGGTCGTTACAAGGCCTCGATATATATTATCTGCATCTCGAGAGCTATCCTGCTCACATAATACCACAAACCATATGGGACCTCAATACGAGTGTGAATAATCAAAACTCCTCACAACCCACCCGGTTTAATATAGATTACACAGAATAGCTGACGACATAATTAACATCCAAGGCCCGAAGACCCTTGCAAAAACAACGCTATGCTGAGATGAGCACATCTGGCCTGATATAGAGCCCACATTCACATTTAGATCCATCCACGGACCTGAAACCGATTCTGATCATACCATGCTTGGCTAAATATCCCCTCAAGGACACACAATGACCTAGTCAGGACATATAAGAACAACTGTCAAATCCGGAACAAACTTCCACAACCAAATGAACCGCCCTTTAGGCGTAAATTCTCAGATTTGCGATAGTATCACAATCTCCATACTTGGTTTGAAATCTTTAACCAATCAAGTGACTACATGTAACAAGTAACAAGTATGCACATCTATACCACTGATCACATTAATAATGTAAATCAAATCAAGAAACCGCAAATCTGTACACAAAGCCTCTTACACAGGACACTGATCTCAGGTGACGCTAAGGACAGTGCCAGCTTACTCTAAACATCTGAATTCTTCCCTGCTTATCCGAGCTCGTGACATTCTTGTCGACATCAACTGCAACCTGGATCCTTAACGTCCAATTCCCATGTCGCTCACTGCACCTAATATACCAATATGCAAGAGTATAAGAATTTCATCATAATTCCTGAACCACTAATAGGGTACACCAATTCTGATAATTCCCCTATGAATCTGAAGTTATTTTCTCCTATTCCTCCAACGCTACACCGCAGACCGAAGACAAAATAAAATACTCCGAGCTTATTTCCATAATCTGGTGCAAAAGCTCGATACTCAGCCATACTATAGACTCAAAATCCTTAGGACCGTTATCGAGAGTCACCCACTCTGACTCGGTCCCAAATATAATCAACTTTAAGGCCCTGCTAGCACAGGTACACCCTCTCAAAAAAGCAAACGACTAAATTTCGTTTCCTTGTATATCACATCCCCACGAAGCATAAACTCAGAGTCATCCCAAAACCTGAACATGAATCGATAAGGACAATTACAGCACCTATTCCTCAAATCCTTTACTTAAATTACCACTGATGTTCTCTTTCCTTAGCCATGATAACCCGCTAATACACTGATAACTTGAAACCGCATAAGTTGACAACTACCATTGCATAACTCTGGAACCCACCAAGATTCCTTATCCCCTATTGACATGATCTTGCATAACTAACCCGCCAAATTCCTCGAAATCCTTATGTTAAACATTTCATGAACATTATGAATCACTAGCCATATTCACATATTGACCTCTTTATGGATAGCCAGTAAAATTCTTCGTAGAAGCTTCATCAACACCACGCAACCGCTAACCTGCTCAGAGGATATCCCACCTGTGGGATTCCATGCCGACATCCTCCGACAATGCTGCACTGAGTACAATTACCAGATAACCAATAAACCATCCTGAGCCGGTGCTCATTCACCAGTTGTACAAGTTTGTTCACTCCTCATGGACATCAACTAAAGGTGTGACAATACATTCCAATCCAAAGTCATGTTGCATCCTGCTTCATATTAAGCAACTCACTCTTGTCACACCGAAACTTCCTCAATATAGCAGCCAATATTCCAAATTAAACCCGTAGACCTAGTCATTTCCACCATGCATCCCAAATCACTTTAACTTCACCCAAGGCGTATGGCTATCCTACCACAGAACCCGTATGCTACACTGCCACTCTCCTACTTTGGTCAAACCCTCTCCTTTAAGCAACTACTCGACTTTTGTTTCTCATACTTGGCCTTCTAGAATTCGAACCACCGTAAGACACCTTCCCCATGTCCTTTCTCATCATCGCTGCTCAGTTGTTGCCTTAAGTCAAATCCATCTCTGCAACACTTGAACCAATAGATCACTACCAACTTTAAACCCCTCCGAAGATCATCTTCCTCGAGCCGTCAATATTAGAAATACCCATTTAAATTATGGAATTACTACACTCTATTGTCTCTGACACCCGCTTCTCCGGCACCATCTCACACTACTCTGCCCCGAAGGAAAATTGATGAATACCATGACACCGGCAAACCTTAACACATTCAATAAGGACGATGACACCACCTCATAGATGAAAATTCCACCAGGCTCGAAAATACCAAATCCCGTTACTCTATCAATTCAAACCTGAACTTTTATAGTACAATTGCCTTTTTCTTTGCTGGAAATAAAATATTGAATCTCTGAATCATGCACTGAGTAAAACCTCCTTTCAAGTCATTCACTCGACGCATAGACAAGCATCCTACCATTACACAAACACGGTGCGATAACAACGCATAAATGGTCATAACAATCAATCCCAAATCTCAAAACCATAGGAAATACTGATGCTGAGCTGAAAGAATAGGACGATCTTGCGCAAGGAGACAGTAGTATCCCAATCAAACACGCAGGCAGAGACATCATGCACCACCTTTGTAGTACCATGACAATTCCTCGATTCCCAATCTATAACAAACGCTTCATGTCGCATAAGATTGAATTGGAAAGAAATAAAGGTACAAGCCTCAAAAGAATCAATTCGCACGATGAGGAATCAAGAAAGGACGTGCTCCTAACAGCCTTGCAGCCTCTCGAAGATAAGTACAGACGTCTTTGTACCGACCTGCAAGACTATACTAGACACGCTCATGACTCGTGAGACCTAAGTGAACCTAGCGCTCCGATACCATATTGTCAAGACCCAAAATCCATGAAGGTTGTGATAGCGCCAAACACCACTGTCGGGCAAGCCAACACTAAATACTTAATTGGGTTCTTATTTTGTTACTTTTGAAATAATATTTTCCTTCAATTTAAATAGTAAAGAATGGGGATTTATATAGTAAATAATAATACTTTTAACAAATTCAATACACAAAATCCAAAATCATCCCAAAACCCGGTGTCATAAGTGCGCGAGCATTAACTAGGAATATAAAACAAAATACAGTAGCTGTCCGGAATACAAATTGGATAGGAAAAATGTAAATATTCTGAAGGAGACTCTGCTGGCTGCAGATCGATGAATGGAATGCAGTTCACCTAGGTCCCCGCATGTATACATGCCTCTTCTCTCACATGGCCTCTAGACATATATGTACCTCCACAAAAATATGCAGCAAGTGTAGTATGAGTATATAATCAACGTGTACCCAGTGAGTATCTAGCCTAACCCCAGAGGAGTAGTGACGAGGGGTCGGCATAGACTCTCAGTAGTGGTCCAATAACACTAGGTACAATAAGGAGATAAGTAAATATGCGTCAGAGTAAATAAATGAGGTAAACAAGTAATAAATCACACGGTACAAATTCCTCCTATTTACGAGGAACTCAAGCTCTCCATTAGAAATTCCCTCCTTAATCGGAGCGCGCGCGCGCGCACACACACACACACACATATATATATATATATATATATATATATATAATTGTATAATGGATCTCATCAGATAGATCGTCATAACCAAATCAGCAAAACTCATAGATATACTGGTTTTTTGCCAAATATTACGCACGAATCCATGATGATATGATATAGGAAATGCCGATGCATAGTACCCGATCCAACAAAAGTAATTTAAATGGTGAACTGCCGAGGGTCGAAAGCCCGAACTATAAATTGCCAAGGCAAACAGTCCGCTCCGATGAGAGTGTGGTACATAACTTCTGCCGAGGCGAACAGCCCGATCCCATAAGAAGTGAAATACATAATCGTGCCGAGGTGAATGACCCGATCCCATTAGAATAAGAAGCTTTGATGGGTCCTTGACCCCACTCATGAATAAACATGTGAGTTGTAATTTATTTATTGAGAACCTTTCGATGAAACATATATATACGTATACCGGAGCCATGCCGTAAGAGGAGTAGAATTATTCAGTAACTAATCATGAACTCATGAAGTCTCTACAATAACAAGTCTAGTCTCAAGTATTAATATAAAATAGAGGAATTTAATAGTTGAGAGACTGCTCAAATAGTACAACTATAGCATGATGTGAAACTAAGCCTACTCGGACAATAACATGAATGTAACTACGTACGGGTTGTCGCCACCTCGCGTATACAAAGCCCCCATAACAAGTAGCACATATCAATATGCAACACCTAGGTGTAATTTCCCCCTCACAAAGTTAGACAGGAGGCTTATCTCGCTCCGAAATTTTATAACCGTATCCAAAGCCCTCTAACACCTCAAACTGATGCATGTCGCGCCAAAACTAGTCAATTAAGATGGAACCCAATCAAAATGTACTCTAATACTCATAATTAATCAATTTATAATAATTTCCAACTTCGCTTGAGAAATCGATAAAGCAACCCTCGAGTCCACATGCCCAGATTCCAAAACCTATCGAAGACAAACACTACCCATAGCACTACGAACTCAAATATATAATTTATTCCAAATTTTATGCCCAAATTCTTGATCAAAATCCAAGAATACCAATATCTAGGTTTTTCTTAAAAATCCAAATTTCTACAAATTTTCATGCTCGAATTCATGAAAAAACCATGTATTTAACTCACAATGTGAAGAAATCACTTACCCCATTATAGTTGATGAAGATGGCACTCCAAAAGTGCTCCAAACTTGGCTTGCATGGAAGCAAATGAAGTGAAAATGACCCAAAACCTCATTTTATAAAACAAAACTCACTGACAGTGATCTTCGCACATGCGGTGCGTTGGCCGCATTTGCGGTACCGCACCTGCGGTGCTTGGTCCGCTTCTGCGGCAAGTGTGCCGCTTCTGCGCCCAGTCCCGCATCTGCGCCTTTCTTTCTCACACCTGTGCCCTCACGGGTGCGCACGCAATTACACACTTGCAGTCCCTGGCTAAACGCTTCAGAGCCGCTTCTACAACCGAACCCTCGTACCTGCGGGCTCGCACCCACAGCCCAAAGCTCGCAGGTGCGGTTACACCAGAACTGATAAAACCAGCAGCCCCTTTGAGTTTCCAACTCAATTCGCACATCGACCGAGGCCCCGTCCAAACATACCATTAAGTTTAAAATCATTAAACGGTCTTGTTCGAGAAAATAACGCTAAAAATACGAATCACCTTCCAATTCAAACTTAATGAACTTTGAAACTTCAAACTTCTACAATCGATGCTAAAACCTATCAAATCATAACCGATTGACCTCAAAATTTGCACACAAGTCATAATTGACATTGCGGGCCTACTCCAACTTCTGTGATCAGAATCCGACTCCGATTTCAAAAAGTCCACTTTTGATAAAACTTCTCAAAAACCCTTTAAATTCCTAACTTCTGCCAAATGACCCCCGAATTGACTCGCGAATCTCCAAATCCACTTCCGGACATGCTCCCATTACCAGAATCACCATACAGAGCTATTCCCAGACTCGAAATCCCAAATGGATGTCAATATCATTGAAATGCACTTTAACTCAAACTTATAAAATTCTTCCAAAATGCCAACTTCCATAATAGGCGCTGAAACAGTGTCGGATCATCCAAAACCGTTACGGACATACGACAAGTCCAAAATAATCATACAAACCTATTGGAACCTTCAAATCCCGATTTCGAGGTCGTTTACTCAAAAATCAATCCTGAGCCAACTCCTCCAACTTAAAGCTTCTGAAATTAGAATTTTCTCTTCAAATCAACTACGAACTTCCCGAATTTAAATTTCAACCACACATATAAGTCATAATACCCGAAGTGAAGCTACTAAAGGTCTCAACCACTTAATGACTCGCTAGAGCTTAAAACGACCGGTCGGGTCGTTACAAGAAGTATCATTATGTATGATTATACAATATCATTATGTATGGCCGAAAAAGTGTTTAATTTTTGTGTGTGTATATATATATATATATATATATATATATATATATATATATATATATATAAGTATAGCCGTATATATATAAGAACACGAAGCGCTAGGANGTATATATATATATATATATACAAAAAATGTACAAAGAACATATATTTGTTTGGTTGTTATTTTAAAAGTGGCTATACAATATCATTTTTCCAACAAAGAGCAACAATTGGGCCCGTGCATCGCACGAGTATGCCATCTAGTGTTGAAGATAAAGTAGATCAAGAAGGAAGATTTTAGTTATCATTTATTTCAGGTTCCTGGGATATGTGACAATGCGAAATCTTCTATTTTTGTAGTGTGCTCTAAGTATTTTTAATTTTTAGAAGAATCTAACTTTTTGTTATTTTTAATATTCAAATATTAGCAAAGCATCATTTTAAACTCAGTGAGGTCGATATGATCACACAAAGCATGGGTAAATTATCTAGTTTCTCATATTTTTGTATTTCTTTTAAAATTGTTTTTCCCTCATTAACCAATTGAATGTTGGCACCTCATCCTTTCTACATTTTAAATTAATAACCGCGGCGCGGGGACACGACCTAATAAATAATAAAGTTATCGTGGATTTACATGATAGGGGAGTGGTTGATTGAATGGAGAAGAGATAGACTTTAAATGGTAACCTTTTCAAAGAAACATGGATTCTGCTGACAGATACATATGATCCAGAATTAAAACAGGTAATGTCATAATTGCATAAAACTAATTCCATTATTTTCTAAAAGTTATTCTCTCCGTTTCAATTTATGTGAACCTTACCAAGTATGGAATATTTTGAGTCGTTCGTACTGTATGCCAAGCAGTGGTATTAGAATAGTGACCATCCTTGATAGTAGGCTATAATTGCGTGTTTTAGTCACTTATTGTATTCTAATTCACTGCACTTTATTTTTGTTGAGCTTTTATTGATAGTGTTTTGCATTTATTGTATGTTTCATGCCTTGTAGGAGTGATTCCGAGCTATATAGATGTTATGGAATGAATTCAAGCTATTTGGAGCTTTTAAATTTGAGTAAAAGCCCAAGGGATTAAACTGGGGTTGTGTTCGAGGGTGGAGGACCAAGTCTGTAACGACCCGGCCGGTTGTGTTGAGAGTATTAGCCCCGACCCCCTAATTACTGCCATCCCCGTGTCTTTTAATTCTTATGAGACTTGCTGAGACGTTTTGTTTTTTGTTTCGAAGTAATTCGGGACACTTAGTCCCTAAAACGGAAGCTTAAGTTCTAGGATTTTTTTATCGTAGTTGGAACTATGTAAAGACAGCTCCAGAATGGAGTTTTGTCGATTCTGTTAGCTCAGTTGGGTGATTTTGGACTTAAGAGCGTGTTCGGATTGTGTTTTAGAGGTCTGTAGCTGAATTAGGCTTGAAATGGTGAAAGTTGAATTTTTTAGGATGTTTGACCGGAAGTAAAACTATTGATATCGGGGTCAAATTTCGATTCTAGAAGTTGGAGTAGGCCCATAATGTCAATTATGACTTATGTGCAAAATTTGGGGTCAATCGGACGTGATTTGATAGGTTTTGGCATCAATTGTAAAAGTTTGAAGTTTTAAAGTTCATTAAGTTTGAATTACATGGTGATTCATATTTTTAGTATTTTTTGATGAGATTTGAGGGCCCGACCTAGTCCGTATGATGTTATAGAACTTGTTGGTATGTTTGGTTGAAGTCCCGGGGGCCTCGGGTGGATTCCGAGTGGTTAATAGATCAATTTGAAGTTATTGAAGTTGCAGAATTTTTGGTGTTTGTAGTTACTGGTTTCCTTCTTCGTATTCGCGAGGGGAGTTCCACATCTGCGAGGAGGATCTGGAGACAGGAAAGGATTTATGCTTCGCATTCGCGTTGAAGGTCTCGCGTTCGCAATAAGGGCCCCGCATTCGCGTAGTGAAAGATGGTCTACTGGGTCTCCAGGCAATTTGCCTACACGTTCGCGATGAGTGTCCTGCATTCTTGTAGGGTCAGGCTGTATAAGCTCTGCGTTGTTAGTCCAGCAGACCTGGCCCGAGCTAGCCGCAATAGCCACGCCCTCCGAGAGCTTGTTTTGAGTGTGGCGACACTCGCCATACGGTGAGGGATTTCCCCAGACTTAGGAGGGGTGCACCTCCACAGACTTCTCAGGCACTGCGTGCTCCACTGGGTCCTCAAGCTATAATTACAGTACCAACTAGCAGACCACCGGCTCATCCATATAGAGGTGGAGGTTGGGAAGGTAGAGGTCACCCTCGAGGGCGAGGCTAGGCCAGATATTATGCTCTTCCTGCTCGTACAGAGGCAGTTGCTTCCAACTCAGTCATTACAAGTATTGTTCCAATCTGTCATATAGATGTTTCGGTTTTATTTGATCCAAACTCCACTTATTCCTATGTGTCATCTTATATTTCCCCGTATTTGGGTGTATATCGTGACTCTTTGAGTTCTCCTATTTATGTGTCTACTCTTTAAGGTACCTCTCCACTCTAATCACCGTGTGTATCGGCCGTGTTTGGTGGTTCTTAGTGGTTTTGAAACCATAACCGACTTATTATTGCTCAGTATGGTAGATTTTGATATTATTTTTGGCATGGACTGGTTGTCGCCCCATTATGGTATTCTTGATTATCACGCCAAGATCGTGATGCTAGCTGTGCTAGGATTACTGTGATTAGAGTGGAGAGGTACCTTAGAGTATACTCCCAGCAGAGTTATTTCATTTCTTAAAGCTCAACAAATGGCTGAGAAGGGGTGTGACGCATATCTAGCTTATATGAGAGATGTAAGCATTGATACCCCAATAGTTGAGTGAGTCCCAACAGTGAGGGATTATCCAGATGTATTTCCAGCTGATCTTCCAGGCACGCCGCCCGACCGAGATATCAACTATGGCATTGATTTGTTGTCGGGCACTCCATATCATGTGGCTCCTCCTGAGTTGAAGGAGTTGAAGGAGTTGAAGGGGCAGTTATAGGAGTTGCTTGATAAGGGCATCATTCAGCTCAGTGTGTCACCTTGGGGTGCTCCGGTTTTGTTTGTGAAGAAGAAGGATGGTTCCATACGTATGTGCATTGATTATCGCCAGTTAAACAAAGTTACAGTGAAGAATAGGTATTCATTGCCCCGTATTGATAATCTATTTGATCGGCCACAGGGTGCTAGGGTATTTTCCAAGATTGACTTGCGTCCAGGCTATCATCAATTGAAGATTCGGGGGCCAGATATCCCGAAGATAGTTTTTAGGACTCGATATGGTCACTATGAGTTTCTTGTGATGTCATATGGGCTAACCAACACCCCCGCAGCATTCATGCACTTGATGCACAGTGTATTCTGACCGTATCTTCACTCATTCGTCATTGTGTTTATTGATGACATCCTGTTGTACTCTCGGAGTCGGGAAGATCATGAGCAGCACATGAGGACTGTGCTTCAGACCTTGAGAGAAAGAAAGTTATATGCAAAATTTTCAAAGTGTGCGTTTTTGTTAGATTCAGTGGTATTCTTGGGTCATGTGGTGTCGAGTGATGGAATCAAGGTGGATCTGAAGAAGGTTGAAGGAGTGTAGAGTTGGCCCAGACCGTCCTCAGCTACAGAGATCTTGAGTTTTCTTGGTTTGGTGGGGTATTACCGTCGATTTGTAGAGGTTTTCTAATCTATTGCAGCACTTATGACCAGGCTGACCCATAAAGGTGCTCCGTTCAGGTAGACAGAGGAGTGTGAGAAGATCTTTCAGAATCTCAAGATAACTTTGACAACATTCCCAATATTGGTATTGCCTACAGGTGCGGGGTCTTATACTTTATATTGTGATTCATCATGGATTGGTCTTGGCTCGGTGTTGATTTAGGATGGTAGGGTGATTGCCTACTCGTCTAGACAACTAAAGGTACATGAAAAGAACTATCATGTCCATGACCTTGAGTTAGCAGCTATTAGTCATGCCTTGAAGATTAGGCAGCAATATTTGTACGGTGTCCCTTGTGAGATCTACACTAATCACCGGAGTTTGCAGCATTTGTTCAGATAGAAGGATATTAATTTGCATTAGCAGAGGTAGTTGGGGCTACTTAAGGATTATGATATCACCATTTTGTACCATATCGGGAAGGACAATGCGGTGGACGATGTCTTGAGTCGTTGTGTGGAAAGTTTGGATAGCTTAGCATATCTACCAGTAACAGAGAGTCCATTGGCGTTGGATGTTCAGGCCTTGGCCAACTAGTTTGTTAGATTGGATATTTTTGAGCTGAGTCGAGTCTTGCCTTGTGTGGTCTCTCAGTATTCTCCTTATGATCGTATCAAGGAGCATCACTATGATGATCCCCACCTGCTTCTCCTTAAGGACATGGTTCAGTACAGTGATGCTAAGGAGGTCAGTATTGCAGATGATGGTGCTCTGAGGATGCAGGGCAGGNGGGTTCAGCACAGTGATGCTAAGGAGGTCAGTATTGCAGATGATGGTTCTTTGAGGATGCAGGGCAGGCTATGTGTGCCCAATGAAGATGGTTTGCGTGAGTTGATTCTCCAAGTGGCTTACAATTCGCGGTACTCCATTCATCCGGGTGCCGGGAAGATGTATCAGGAGTTGAGGCAGCTTTATTGGTGGAGGAGAATGAAGAAAGACATCGTGGAGTATGTACCTTAGTGTCTAAATTGCCAGCAGGTGAAGTATGAACATCAGTGACCAGGTGCATTACTTCATAAGCTAGAGATTCCAGAGTGGAAATGGGACCAGATCACTATAGATTTCGTTGTTAGGTTTTCACGAACTCAGAGGAAGTTTGATGCAGCTTGGGTAATTGTGCATAGTCTAACCAAGTCAGCTCATTTCATTCCTGTGATGACTACTTATTCTTCTGAGCAATTGGCTCGAATTTATATCCGCGAGATTTTCAGGCTTCATCGCATGCTGGTATCTATCATCTCTGACCGGGGTATGAAGTTTACATCACGGTTCTAGAGGGTCGTACAACATTATTTAGGTACTCAGGTTTAGTTGAGCATATCATTTCACCCTTAGACGGACGGACAATCCGAGCGAATTATTCAGATACTGAAGGATATGTTCTATGCGTGTGTGATGGAGTTTGGAGATGCTTGGGTTCAGTTCTTGCCACTCGCGTAGTTTTAATACAACAACATTTATTAGTCGAGTATTTAGATGGCACTGTATAAAGCTCTATATGGTAGGTGGCGTCGGTCTCCAGTGGGTTGGTTTGAGCCGGGCGAGGCTAGGCTATTGGGTACAGACTTGGTTCAGGATTCTTTGGAGAAGGTTAAGGTGATTCAAGATCGACTTCGTACAGCCCAATCCAGACAGAAGCTTTATGCGGATCAGATGGTTCGCGATGTTGCATTCATGGTTGGGGAGTGGGTCTTGCCCATGAAAGGTATATGATGTTTGGGAAGAAGGGAAAGTTGAGCCCTAGGTATATTGGTCCTTTTGAGATTCTTGAGAGGGTTGGAGAGGTGGCTTACAGAGTTGGACTACCACCTAGTCTCTCCACAGTTCACCAAGTGTTCTATGTTTCCATGCTCCGGAAGTATCACGGCGATCCGTTTCATGTGTTGAATTTCAGCTCAGTCCGATTGGACAAGGACTAATCTTATGTTGAAGAGCCGGTGGTCATTATGGACAGGAAGGTTCGAAAGTTGAGGTCAAAGAATATTAATTCAGTGAAGGTTCAGTGGAGAGGCTAGCCGGTCGAGGAGGCGACTTGGGAGACCGAGCATGATATGCGCAACCATTATCATCACCTTTTCACCACTTCAGGTATGTCTCTATGCTCGTTCGAGGACGAACGACTATTTTAAGAGGGGGAGGATGTAACGACTCGGCCGGTCATTTTGAGAGTATTTGCCCTGATCCCCTAATTACTGATTTCCCCGTATCTTTTTCTTATTATGAGACTTGTCGAGAGGTGTTTTTTTGGTTTCGGAGTGATTTGGGACACTTAGTCCCTAAAATGGAAGATTAAGTTCTAGGATTATTAATCGTAGTTGAAACTGTGTGAACATGGCTCCGGAATGGAGTTTCATTGGTTTCATTAGCTCTGTTAGGTGATTTTAGACTTAGGAGCGTGTCTGGATTGTGTTTTGGAGGTTTGTAGCTGAATTAGGCTTGAAATTGCGAAAGTTAATTTTTTTAGGTAGTTTGACTGACGTGGAACATTTGCTACCGGGGTCAAATTTTGTTTTCGGACGTTGTAGTAGGTCTGTAATGTCAATTACGATGTGTGTGCCAAATTTGGGTACAATCGGACGTGATTTGATAGGTTTTGGCATCGATTGTAGAAGTTTGAAGTTTCAAAGTTCATTAAGTTTGAATTGGAGGGTGATTCGTGTTTTTAGCATTGTTTGATATGATTTGAGGGATCGACTAAGTTCGTATGGTGTTATAGAACTTGTTGGTATGTTTGGTTGAAGTCCTAGGAGACTCTCCTGGATTCCGAGTGGTTAACAGATCAATTTGGACTTGTTGAAGTTGCAGAATTTCTGTTTTTTCCAGTTCATGGTTTCTTTCTTCGCGTTCGTGAGGGGAGTTCTACGTTCGCGAAGAGGAACTGGAGACAGGAGAGGATTTTTTCTTCGCGTTCGCGAAGTTTCGAGGGGATAATCATGCACGTTCGCGATGAGGTTCCCGCGTTCGCGTAGAGAAAACTGGTCTACTGGGTCTCCAGGCAATTTGCGTGCAAGCTCGCGATAAGTGTCCCGCGATCGGGTCAAGCTGTGTAAGATCCGCATTCATGAATTGGCCATCGCGTTCTTGATGAAGAAATTTGTACTGAAGCATATTTGTGCTTCGCGAATGCGATGGGTCTTCCGCGTTCGCGAAGAAGGAAATGCCTGGGCAGACTATAACATTTTCAAAAACGAGGGTTTAGTCATTTTTATCAAAACTTGAAATAGAGAGCTCGGATTTGGACGCAAGTTTGAGGGATTTAGAGACATCGACTGGGTAATGATTCTTCACTTGTTGTTTTGTAATATCCCACTAATCTATCATTAATTTCATCATTTAATTACGGATTTGGGTTGAGAAAATTGGGGAAAATGGGAAAAGTTCTTCAACAAAATATTTGGGTTTTGATTGAGATTTTGACATCGTATTTGAGTAATTTTGGTACGAGTGAACTCGTGGTTGAATGGGTGTTCGTATTTTTTGACTTTAACTCCATTCCGAGACGTGGCCCCGAGTCGACGGTTTGGGGCGAATTTATAAATTCTTGCTAAGGTCTTGATTTTATTAACTATATTAGTTTATTATAGTTGTATTTATGTTATGTAGTTTCTTTTGGCTAGATTTGGGCCATTCAGAGTCGGATAATCGAGGAAAGGGCATTCTTGTTGATTGATTGATCTTGGTTCGAGATTAGTGGCTTGCCTAACCTTGTGTGGGGTAAATCCCCTTATGTTTTGGTATTGTTGTAAAACTTCTGTGGTATGTGTGCGCCGTGTACGCGAGGTGACGACTGCGTAGACATGCTATTCGTTGTAAAATCCTATTTTTCACTGAGTAGTAGCTTGTTACATCTTAATTGAGTTATACCAGCATGTGTAGTTATGTTGTTTAATCTAATATCGTATGTCTACATATCTTAAATGCTTATTTGAAATATGTGCAACATGTTTAGTTGAATTTCTATTTTTCCTTGAATTGTATCAGCCTTAACTGTAGAATTCATGTTGTTAATTGTTGTTTTCCATCAATTCGAGCTTTGTGGTTACTTTTGGGACTACGAGGCAGTATCTCGGTAGATCCCCCTGCATATTTACTTTTGGGAGAATGAGGCTGTACCTCGGGAGATCCCCCTACATATTTACTTTTGGGACTACGAGGCGGTACCT
>AWOL01S0177721.1:0-25182 GCA_000715115.1 Nicotiana otophora
TGATGGATCGTGCGGCGGGCGGAGGCTTCTTGAGAGGATTCTCAGCTCCGATTGGGGTGTTCAGTGTCCGAAGAGTCTCATATTTGCTTTTTGCGGATGACACACTGGTTTTCTGTGATGCCGATATGGATCAGTTGACCTACCTGAAGCAGGTTCTGCAGTGGTTTCAGTTAGTATCAGGACTCAAAATCATCATCGGCAACTATGAGATTTTCCCGGTAGGTGAGGTTACTAATATTGATGCCTTATCTTATGTTCTCAGATGCAAGGTGGGCTCCCTTCCCACTACTTACCTGGGCCTCCTTTTGGGCGCTTCATATAAGGATACTACGGTTTGGAATCCAGTGATCGAGCGGGTTGAAAAAAGATTAGCAGGGTGGCAGAAACGGTATTTGTCAAAAGGAGGTAAGGAAGTGCTTATCAAAAGCACTTTATCGAGTATGCCCACCTATTACTTATCCCTGTTGCAAGCACCGGTGAGCATCACAGAAAAACTGGAGCGACTTCAAAGGAATTTTCTTTGGGATGCGGCGGATGGAACTAGAAAGTTTCATCTAGTGAATTGGCAGACAGTCACTTCCCCAAAGAAGTGGGGTGGACTTGGAGTGAAAGATCTTAGGGTATTTAACAGAGCTTTAATGGGAAAGTGGCTGTGGAGATTCGGGGTAGAAGAGCATGCTCTATGGAGGGAGGTCATAGTAGAAAAGTATGATTCCACGGGAGGGGGTTAGAGGACCAAGGCAATCACAACACCTTTCGGGTGTAGCATGTGGAGGAGCATCATGAAGAATTGAGAAGCATTCAGTGGCAACATCACTTACAGGGTGGGAGATGGAAGGAGAATCAGCTTTTGGAATCATAGGTGGTGTGGAGAGGATACTCTGAGGGTCTCCTTCCCCCACGTCTTCAGAGTTTCAAACCAGAAGGAACTGATGGTCCAACAGATTCGTAAGGAGCATGAAGGGGGTAGTATGGGACCTCTCATTCAGAAGGAACATGCAAGATTGGGAGATTGCGGAGCTCCAAGATTTGTTGGCACTGCTATACGGGCAAGACAGGCCCCAGCCATCCTGCGACTCTTGGAGATGGGGCTTGCGTGGCGATGGTTTGTTCACCGTAAAGTCCTTTTACCAGAGTATATTGGTGAGAGAGGAGACCACTTTTCCATACTCCTCGATCTGGATTCCTAGGGCGCCCACGAAGGTGTGCTTTTTTGCATGGCTAGCGGCGAGGTGAGTGATCTTGACTGCTGAAAATCTCCGAAAGAGAGGAATTACACTTGTTAGTTGGTGCTACATGTGTAAAAGCTCAGGGAAGAAGTTGATCACCTTTTGTTGCATTGTCCTGTGTCCTCTGCTTTGTGGAGGTCAATCCTGAATCTTTTTGGTATTCAATGGGTGATGCCAAGCACTGTAAAGGAAATGTTATATAGCTGGGCCGGTTTCCGTAGAAGAAGAAAACAAAAGGCGTGGAAGTTCGCCCCGTTAGCTCTCATGTGGTTAGTATGGGGGGAGAGAAATAAGAGAGCTTTTGAGGAAATTGAGTCTCCTTTTTCACATCTTAAGAATAGTCTTTTATCTTTGATCGCTTTTTGGTGCACTCATTTAGCCCCTACTTGTATAGAAGATTGGGCATCTTTTGTAGAGAATCATGTTCTGATGTAAACTCTCTACGTTTTTGGTATACTTCGTGTATACGAGAGTTCTCTCCCTTTTGATTAATACAATTTACCTTATAAAAAAAAAAAGCCTTTTCTGAAAATATCCACAATTTGCCTGATATGTTGGGACGACAGGCATGCACATTTCCATCTTCAATCTTTTCTTTTATGAAATGCCTATCCACTTGTGATGCTCATAACAGAGGACGGGCTGATGAGGGCGACTCAAGCGGGACTGGCAGGCTTCTAGGCTAGCAAGCTTCTAAAGCAGGGGTGCATATGTCACCTTAGGCGAATCCCACATCGGAATGGGAGAGGAAAGTGAAGAGCCTATATAAGGCATGAGTTAAGTTCACATGATATGTGCGCTTTTGGGGCTCGAGGTGGCGTATCCAAAATAAAGACAAATCCGTGTGGGCTTAGGCCCAAAGCGGACAATACGTGTCATGGTCTTGGGTCGTGACAAATATGGTATTAGAGCCGAATCTCCCTCATATGATGGTGGGCCAAACCTCAGCGAGCACGCTGAGTCCCAAGGGGGGTGAATGTGATGCCCATGATGGAGGGCAAGCTGATGAGGGCGGGTCAGCAGGACTAGCAGGCTTATAGGCTGGCAAGCTTCTGAAAAAGGGGTGCACATGTCACCTTAGGCGAATCCGACCCTCAGCTATTGAGAGGACTCCTATTATCTTTCTTTTATTTACTTGAGTTTCTTGTTCCCGCGCCCCCTGGTACCGAGACCCCCGGTAATTCCACATCGGAATGGGAAAGGAAAGTGGAGCTATATAAGGCATGAGTTAAATTCACATAGTACGCGCGCTTTTGGGGCTCCAGCTGGCGTAGCCCAAAAAACAACAAATCCATGTGGGCCTAGGCCCAAAGCGGATAATACGTGCCATGGGCTTGGGTCGTGGCACCACTTCAACATGCATTTTTCTATCATGTTGGATTGGATTGTGAGCAATGCTTATGATGGCCTTATTGTCACAATACAACTTCATTGTGGATAAATCTGTTTTTCAATTCCTCCATATCATCTTGGAGCCAAATCATCTCAGTGATCCCATGTGCCATAGATCAGTATTCAACTTCTGCTCTGCTGTGGGTTACAACATTCCGTTTTTTACTCCTCCACGTCTCGAAATTTCCCCAAATGAATGTATTATATCCCGACATAGACCTCCTATCGGTAGTGGAACCTGCCAATCTGCATTGTACTGGTTTCAGTGTCCCTTTGGTTATATTTCCTGAAAAACAATCATTTCCTTGGTGAACTTTTCAGATATCTTAGAATCCTGTAGACCGCTTCTTGCTGCTCTTCCTTAGGAGAGTTAAATTGACTGACTAAGTTTACTGCAAAAGCTTATGTGACATGTAGATCAACCTTCCCCTAGTCTCTGATATTGACTTTTGCCAATTTAATTTCCTTCTTTATTTTCGAATTTTATATCCAGATCCAGTGGTGTTTCAGTTGATGACAACAACTCATCCCTGTCCTCTCTTTCAGAAGATCAAGCATATACTTCCTTTGTGACACCATACTCCCTTCTCCTATATATCATCAACCTACAGTATCAGGATAGTTGTCTTTCCCTCAAGTGAAGGTCGAATTAACATGGTGCGTGATTTGCTTGCCCTCGAGTCTACCCTTGTCTTTTTCACAAACTGAGTAAATCTCTTAAACTAAGCTCTTGGAGATTGTTTTGAGCTTGTAGAGAGATTTCTTTAGCTTACACACTCTAGTTCTATACCTTTCTTCAAAACCCAGATGAGGATCCATGTAAACCTCTTCTTCAAGTTTTCTATTAAGGAATGCATTCTTCACGTCTAGCAAATACTTAACAATCTAGCAAATCTTGATTTTATCAGATCCATTTGGATCCGACAAATCCGGTTTGATCACAATTGATCAATAATTGGATATTCACAAGTTAACATATATTAAATCAGAATATTGGATATACACTTATAAATGTTTGGCTCCATCTTTTCCATCTAGACATTTGATGCTGCGTCTATGTAGGTATACTGTTAAATGGTTGAGCAAGTGCAACATCTAGAGGCTTATCAATATCCAATAGTTAATCATGCGGTCTCATTAGATACCTTATAAATTTTCAAAGAAATTTGTAGAACGTTAATTATATACATGCAAACACAGTATAGCAGTTATATGAATTCCAATATTCGCGAAGCTTTGTCTCCATGTAAAACCCTCCCAAAAATAAAGAATCTCGAAATTCTTTATGTTTCTGTTAGAATATGTATATGTGTAATTAGTTCTAATCCCATATGTAGTAGGAGTAGATGTATTATATATAGGACTCATTGTATCATTGTTAATACATCAGAAATATTTTTCCGTGGTTTCTCACATGGTATCGGAGCTAACGTGAGAGATTCATCGCTGTGCAAAAATACCAGCGACTCCGGAAAAAAATATAGTCATTGCGCGAATTCCGGTGTCAGTCCCTTTTCTGTTGGTGCTATGTAAAAACCAACACCACCACAAGGTTAAGCATCCTCTGGCTAGCAAACCCCAGCCAGAATCTCCGGCAACAGACGTCACACGCGCCGTCTAGAGTTCTGCCGGCGCATCTGTCCCACACGCTGGTGCTTGCGGTTGTTTCCCGCCACTTTCCGGCAAAATTTCTTGAGGACAGTTTGGTCGCGAGGTGTTTCCGAGCCTACCCATCCAAGTTACACCAAAGTCCGTTGACTTTTTTTATTTTCCGGCAATTATTTCCGGTTTCCGGCGAAAATTTCCAGATTCCGGTGACTGTTTCTAATTTTTCCGGCAGGTTTGCTTTTCTGTTATTTGCTAATATTTTGCTTGCCCTCTCTTCAATCCAATCATGTCTCTCGAATTTGTTGCTTTTGGTTCCAAAAATATAGGAGTTGGAAATTCGAGTCTTGTGATTACTTCACAACCCTTAATAGGAAGTTTAAAATACTTAGTTTGGGCTTTATCAGTTGAGTTGTGGTGCAAGGGTCAAGGTGTTCAAGATCATTTAACCAAAACGACTAGCGATGGAGATGTTAAAACCAAAGCATAGTAGGAGAAGAATTATGCTCAGTTTTGTCGTCTCTTGTGGCGATCTATTGATTCTAAGTTAATGCCTTTGTTTCATCCCTCCCAAACATGTTATTCAGTTTGGAAAAAAGCTCGGACTTTATACACTAACGATATATCTCGTTTCTATGATGTGATATAGCGAATGACAAATTTAAAGAAATAGGAATTAAATATGTCTACTTGGGACAAGTATATGCAGTCATGGAGGAATTTGAGAAGTTGATGCCAGTTACTGCTAGTGTTGAAAAGCAACAAGAGCAGCGACAAAATGTTTCTAGTTCTCACACTCGTTGGACTTCTTACTGCCATGATTCAGTACACGACCAGATTTTGGCTAGTCCGACTGTTCTTACAGTTGATGAATTATTCTCTTGATTACTTCGCCTTGCTGCAGCACCCAGTCACACTATGATCTCATCGCAGACAGTTGACTCCTCTGTTCTCGCATCTCAGACAATGGTAAATCGGACATCTGATGCTGTGGTGAATTAACGAGGAAGTCGTTTTGGAAGATCTCCGCCCAAGTGTTCTTATTGTAATAAACTTGGACACACTCGTGAATTGTGTTATTCTTTACATGGTCGACCACCCAAAAATGCTTATGTTGCTTAGATCGAGACTACTGGTAACCAGAGATTTTCTTTATCTGAAGGGGAATATAATGAGTTCCTTCATTATCGAGCAAGTAAGCACACATCTCCACAAGTAGCCTCGGTTGTTCGGACTGATACTTCGATTGCTGGTAATTCTTTTGCCTGTGTTTCCCAGTCTGGTAGTCTTGGACCGTAGGTCATGGACTCAAGCGCTTCTGATCATATCTATGGTAATAAATCACCTTTGTCAAATATTGTGTATTCACAGTCTTTTCCCAATGTTACTTTAGACAATGGGTTCCAAACTAAAGCAATAGGAGTTGGACAAGCTAATCCCTATCTTCTGTCACTCTAGATTCCATTCTTTATGTCTATGGTTGTCATTTTAATCTTGCATTTGTTAGTCGTTTGACTCGTGCCCTCCATTGTGGTATATATTTTATGATGATTCTTTTATTATGCAGGACCGTAGTACAGGACAGACAATTGACACAGGGCGTGAATCACAAAGCCTTTACTACCCTGACTCACTCAATCCATCCACAACATGTCCAGTTATAGATCCTCCCGACCTAATTCACAGACGTTTAGGACATCCTAGTTTATCTAAGCTTCAGAAAATGGTGCCTAGTTTGTCTAGTTTGTTTACATTAGATTGTGAGTCGTGTCAGCTTGGGAAACATATTTGAGCCACCTTTCCGCGTAGTGTTGAAAGTCATGCAGAGTCTATTTTCTCTTTAGTTCATTTTGATATATGGAGTCCTAGTAGAGTCAGTTCAACCTTGATATTTCGTTATTTTACTAGTTTCATTGATGATTATTCTAGATGTACTTGGCTTTTCTTAATGAAAGATCGTTCTGCGTTGTTTTCTATATTCCAAAGTTTTTGTGTTGAAATCAAAAATCAGTTTGGTGTTTCTATTATCAGTTTTAGCAGTGATAATGCCTTACAATATTTATCCTATCAGTTTCAGCAGTTTTTGACTTCTCAAGGAATTATTCATCAGATATTTTATCCTTATACCCCTCAGCAAAATGGGGTTGCAGAGAGAAAGAATAGACATCTCATTGAGACTACTCGCACACTTCTCATTGAGTCTCATGTTCTGTTGCGTTTTTGGGGCAATGTAGTTCTCACAGCTTGTTGTTTGATTAATCGGATGCCTACATCTCCCATCTAGAATCAGATTCCACATTCAGTATTGTTTCCCCAGTAACCCTTATACTCTCTTCCCCTTCGTATTTTTGGGAGCACATGCTACGTTCATAACTTAATCTTTGGGAAAGATAAGTTAGCTCCTCGTGCTCTCAAGTGTATCTTCCTTGGTTATTCTCGTGTTCAGAAGGGATATCGTTGTTACTCACCAAATCTCCGTAGGTACCTGTCACTCAACCCTTGGGAAAGATAGCTGACGTCACATTTTTTGAGTCTAGACCTTACTTTACCTATTCCGACCACCTTGATACATTTGAGGTCTTACCTATACCGACTCTTGAGGAGTTTACTATAGCTCCTCCTACATCCTCAGTCACATAAGCCTTACCCATACGACTGTTAAGGAATCTAGTGTTGCTCCTCCTAAATGCCCAGCCACAAGAACACTACTCTTGACTTATGATCATCGTCTGCGTCCAGCATCAAGCCCAGCTGATTCACGTCCTGCACTTGCTCCTACTACTTACTTGTCTCCTCTTCGTCTATCGATTGCACTTCGAAAATGTATACGGTCCACACTTAATCCTAATCATCATTATGTCGGTTTAAGTTATCATCGTATGTCATTACCACATTATGCTTTTGTATCTTCTTTGTCCTCTGTTTTCATCCCTAAGTAAATAGGTGAAGCACTGTCTCATCCAAAATGGCGAGAAGCTATGATTGACGAGAAGTCTGCTTTACATGCGAGTGGTACTTGGGAACATGTTCCTCTTCCTTCAGGCAAATCTACTATTAACGATCGTTGGGTTTATGCAGTCAAAGTTGGTCCGGATGGCTAGGTTGATCGACTTAAGTCCTGTCTTGTTGCCAAATGATATACTTAGATATTTGGGCTCGATTATAGTGATACTTTCTCTCCCGTGGCTAAAATTGCACCAGTCCGCCTCTTTCTATCCATGGCTGCTGTTCGCCATTGGCCTCTCTATCTCTTGGACTTTAAGAATGCTTTTCTTCATGGTGATCTTGAGGATGAAGTTTATATGGAGCAACCACCTGGTTTTGTTGCTAAAGGGGAGTCGAGTGACCTTGTATGTCGCTTGCGCCAGTCACTTTATGGTCTAAAGCAGTCTCCTCGAGTCTGGTTTGGTAAGTTCACTAAAGTTATCCAAGGTTTTGGCATGACTCGCAGTGAAGCTGATCACTCTGTATTTTATAGGTATTCTGCTTCAAATCTCTGTATTTATCTGGTGGTTTATGTTGACGATATTGTTATTACTGGCAATGATCAGGTTGATATTACTAAGTTGAGGCAACATCTCTTTCAACGCTTTCAGACTAAGGATCTGGGCAGATTAAAATAATTTTTGGGTATTGAGGTAGCTCAGTTTTGCTCAGGTATTGTGATCTCACAACGGATGTATGTCTTAGACATTCTAAAGTAGACATGAATGATAGACTGTAGACCTGTTGACACTCCGATGGATTCGAATTCTGAACTTCTGCCAGGACAGCGAGAGCCGCTTAGTGATCCTGTAAGATATAGGCGGCTGGTTGGTAGATTAAATTACCTCACAATGACTAGACCTAACATCTGTAAGTGTTGTAAGTCAGTTTATTGATTCTCCCTGTGATAGTCATTGGGATGCAGTTGTCAGCATTCTTCGGTATGTAAAGTTAGCTCTAGGCAAAAGGGTTATTGTTTGAGGATCGAGGCCATCAACAGATCATTGGATACTCAGATGCCGATTGGGCAGGATCACCTTCTGGTAGACGTTCTATGTCTGGATATTGTGTTTTAGTAGGAGGTAATTTGGTGTCTTGGAAGAGCAAGAAACAGAATGTGGTTGCTCGGTCTAGTGCAAAAGCAGAATATCGAGCAATGACTATGGCAACATGTGAGCTAGTTTGGATCAAACAGTTGCTCAAGGAGTTGAAATTTAATGAAATCAGCCAGATGGAACTTGTGTGTGATAATCAAGCTGCCCTTCATATTGCATCAAATTCGGTATTCCATGAAAGAACTAAACACATTGAGATTGACTGCCACTTCGTCAGTGAAAAGATTCTCTCAGGAGATATTGCTACAAAGTTTGTGAAGTCGAATAATCAGCTTGCAGATATTTTTGCCAAGTTCCTCACTGATCGTCGTATTAGTTACATATGTAACAAGCTCGGTACATATAATTTGTATGCACCGGCTTGAGGGGGAGTATTAGTATATGTATATGTGTAATTAGTCCTAATCCCATATGTAGTAGGAATAGATGTATAAAATGTAGCACTCATTGTATCATTGTTAATATATCAATAATATTTTCCCGTGCTTTCTCACAGTTTCATTTACTCATTTCAATGTTTTATCTGTGTAGATATATTTAAGAAAGGATGACCATCTTGGATCACTAATGGAAGGAACATTGCTTGCAGTAGGTGGTCGATACGACTACCTGCTCCACCAAAGTGGGGATTCGGAATGTGTAAGTAGGCTTTTGGAAAGTTTTATCTCATCATTTTTCTTTCTACATTTTCCTTGCTCTTATACAACACATTAACTTATATGTGTATTCTTTTTTTTTTTGGATAATAGTGAACTCATATATGTATATCTCTAGGCTGGACTTGTGTTCTGCCATAATTGGGCGCAGAGAATTTTTTTTCCTTTTCTATTGGACAAGATGCTGCATGTCTGCATATATTAGGTACATCCTGTAACCGGCCATCGGCCATCCTTGTTCATAGTAGTTGGGGAGTTCTCTCCAAACTACTAGGTCAGGGGTTCAAGGTTGGTAGACAATCTCAAAAAAGTTAGGTACATCATGTAGTTTTGGTATAACGACGTAATTGGATTTTGCTCTTTCCCCCAATATTTTTGTAATCACGAACTGGTACCGTTTTTTGTTGGTGGATTTATTGCTAAATATAAGACATGAATAGAATAACAATCTCTAAATATTGATTACAACGTGGAAGCAAACTTTACAAACCAAGATTAGGTAGTACAAGTCGTGAGCTTTTAAGATTACCTTATACAAACACAGTCTGAATAACAGAAATAACTAGAGATAAAGAAAGACACTCCAAGTTACCATTGAACTAAATAACTGACTCACTGTTGGAACAAGAATCGCCATCCAATGCTCAATCACGAACTCGGCTGAAGCTCGAATCCGTATCTGCACACACGTTGCAGATGTGTAGGGTGAGTATTGGGAGTACTCAGTAAGTATCGTCGACTGCCTCCAACAAGGTAGTGGCGAGAGTCAATATAGAAAATACTCAAAACTTGTGATAAAGCACAACAACAACAACGACGATAATAATAATAATAATATTTTGCACCTAACTACATGTCTTACATGTACCACCTATAATCAATGCACAGATAAAGCATACATAGTATGCACAATTTAACATGTGATAGAGTACATGCTATCTTATCTTATCAAGTCCAATGCATGTATCGAATGCACCTAAGTAGCATATATACATTAATATGCACAAATCTAGCATTTATATGAATGCACCGACAAGAGCCCGTGAATCAATATGCATGATAAAGGCTCAAGCTTTAACAAAAGAACATACATTTCTAATGTCTCAAACCTATCAAAAGTCAGAAACTCTTAATAGTTTGAGATGCCTAATTTTCCAAAACGACCTCCTTTTTGTCTACTCTCTATAGTTTGAGATGCCCAATTTTCCACTGTCTGGATATGAGAACAGAGGAGTCAGTTGTCTATGATGAGATCACTGTGTGACTGGGCGCTGCAGCAAGGCGAAATACTCGAGAGAATAATTCATCAATTGTATGGACAGTTGGACTAGCCAAATCTGATCGCGTACTCAATCAAGGCCATTATGAACAGTGTTGTCAAAGGCGAAAAGCTCTAAAAAGCGCTCTAGGTCTATTTGGGCTTTAAGCGCAAAGCGCACTTAAAGTGTGAGCTTTAGTTTAAAAAGGCGCAATGAAGGAAATAAATAAAAATCTATATGTAGTTCAAGAACAAAGTAACAAATTCATTTATAATGTTTCCCTTAGCAGCTAATACACTTATTTCTGATTATAGTTGTTTTTTAGTGCTGCTTGATTCAAGAGAGAACTCATGGGCAATAAGGCACACGCCTTAGTACCTTGCCTTACACTGAAGCGCAACTAAAGCGAGGCGAAGCGCCCTCCTTGAGCTTTTCTGAGCTTCAGGACTTAAGCGCGCCTTAAATGAGCCTTTGACAACACTGATTATGAAGTCCCGTGAGTGTAAGAGCTACAAACATCTTCTGTCGTTGCTCTTGTTGCTTTTCAACACTAGTAAAAACTGGCATCAACTTCTCAATTCTTCCATGACTGCCTGTACTTGTTCCAAGTAAGTAGACATATCCAATTCCTGTTTCTTCAAATTTGTCATCTACGATATCATATCTTAGAAACGAGATATGTCATTAGTGTATAAAGTGTGAGCCTTTTACCAAACTAAATGACATGTCTAGAATGGATGAAACAAGGGCATCAACTTGGAATGACTGTTGCTCGCCGAAAAATTCCAAAGTTCTCAGAATCTATAAGAAATAGTATGCGGAATCACCCCACGAACTTTTGTCAAAATCTGGTCGGAATGTGCTTCACGCGCTAGTGCGTGTGTCAGACGCGCTGCCGAAGTCGAGAATCTTACCGACACGTGGGAGTGCGTGAAGGGGTCTTTGCCGGAGAAACCAACTGGGTTTTGTCGCCTGTGATAAGGGAACCGTGTGGTAGTGTTGGATTTTGCACAAGTGAAGAAAAGAGAGATAATGCAAAACAACCCTTAAAGGTCGCCGGAAATTGAAGCACGGCGATTGCTTAGCTGGGTTTTCTTTCCCGTATGTTTTCTTACCTCCTCTAATACCATGTGATAAATAATGACACATGAAAATTGTATTATTGATTAATTAAGTGTTTTTACAATACCCCCATTTATATACAATGTTACATAATACTACATAGCTATTTTCTGATGTGGGACAATATATGTTACTACTATCTAACACATACAACTCGCACGTATCAAGCATGCTATATATATAGTTTGTTCTAGGATTGGTGAAGGACTTGGTGAATATTTCTACAAGCTGATCATTTTACTTCATTATTTCTGTGGATATGTCTCCCGGGAGTATCTTTTCGCTAATGATTTGTCAATTGAATTGTCAATTAATTTCCATATGCTTGGTCCTCTCATAAAGCACTTGGTTCGATGCAATGTGAAGACAACATGGTTATCAAGTTCCATTTGACGAATCTCTCCAAATTTGAGTTCTTTCAATAGTTGCTTGATTCATGAGAGCTCACTAGTTGCCACTGCCATAGCCCAGTATTCAACTTCTCCTTCCAATCTTGCAAATATATATATTTTTTACTTCCCTAAGACACTAAAGTTTTTACATGATCCTCCCCAATCCACATATGTGTGTCCAACTTTCTGTTCATGTCCTCGATCCTCGTATAGTAGTCCTTTCCCTGGAGCAAATTTTATATATTAAAAAATGCGAATTGTCACAATTTTATGCCGGGGCAATCGACCACATAAGGAGGCTGGTGGAGCAGTATAGGGAGAGGAAGAGCGATTTGCATATGGTACTCATTGATCTGGAGAAAGCACAAAGCCCCAAAGAAAGTTCTATGGAGGTATTTAGAGGCTATAGGTGTTCTTATCGCATATATTAGGACGATTAAGGATATGTATGATGGAGCTATGACCCGGGTAAGAGCAGCCAGAGGAGACTCAGGACACTTTTCAGTCATGATGGGGTTGCACCAGGAATAAGTTCTTAGCCCGTTCTTATTCGCCTTGGCGATGGATGTATTGACACGACATATTCAGGAGAAGGTGCGATGGTGCATGTTTTTTGCAGATGACATAGTGTTGATTGATGAAACGCGAGACGGAGTTAACGCTAGGCTGGATGTTTGGAGACAAACTCTGGAATCTAAAGGTTTCAAGCTGAGCAGGACTAAAACCGAATACATGGAGTGCTAGTTTAGTGACTCAACTCATGAAGATGAAGTAGAAATGAGTCTTGATACACAAGTCATCCCTAAGAGGGAAAGTTTCAAGTATCTTGGGTCAGTAATCCAAAGTAACGAGGAGTTTGACGAGGATGTCACACACTGTATTGGGGCATGATGGATTAAATGAAAGCTTTCTTCCGATGTCTTGTGTGATAAGAATGTGACACCAAGACTTAAAGGTAAGTTATGCAGAGTAGTTGTTAGACTGATTATGCTGTATGGGACGGAGTGTTCGGCCAGTCAAGAACTCTCATGTCCAGAAGCTGAAGGTAGCAGAAATTAGGATGTTGAAATGGATGTACAGGCATACCAGGATAGATAAATTTAGGGATTAAGATATTTGGTGCAAGGTGCACGTGGGCCCTGTGGAGGACAAGATGTGGGAAGCGAGACTTAGATAGTTCGGGCATGTGAAAAGGAGAGGCACAAATGCCGCCATAAGGAGGTATGAGAGGTTGGCCTTGGAGGGCCCAAGGAGAGGTAGGTAGGCCGAAGAAGTATTGGAAAGAGGTGATTAGGCAAGAGATGGTGCATCTTCAACTTACTGAGGACATGACACTTGATAAGAGCTTGTGGAGTTCGAGGATTAGGTAGAAGGTTAGTAGTAGTAGAGCGTACTTCCCTTCCATTTCGGTAGTTGTAGTATTTCTCTAATTTTTCTTTTTCTTGGATTCTTAGTATTATCTGATGTTGCTGCTGTTTCAATTAGTTACTATCTGTAGATTTTTTGGACGAAGAAAAGGCTTCTTGTATTTCTGTGTATTTCTTATATCCCTAAGCAAAGATATTTATACACTAAGTCCTATGACTATTTTAGGAAGGAAAATAAATTACAATCAATTTACAGTCAATTACAATCGATCAGAATAAAATCAAATCTCAATAAGAATCAAATCTTTCCTAATAATTAAGTCAATCAACACTCTCCCTCAAGTTGGTGCAAAGATGTCGCACATGCCCAACTTGCAAACCAGTGTATGAAAAGTCCGTTTGTTGAGACCCTTGGTAAACACATCAGCTAATTGTTTTTCCGATGGCACATGAAACAAACCCAAAAGACTCGTTGTAATTTTTTCTTTGATGACGTGTCAATCAATTTCCACATGCTTTGTTCGGTCATGTTGTACTGGATTATGAGCTATACTGATGGCAACCTTATTGTCAGAGTACAAGGAAAGTTTTCCTTTTCCCGACAATCTCAATTCTTCTAGTAGCTTTTATAGCCAAAGCAGTTTGCAAACTCCCTGGGTCATAGCTCTATATCTGCCTCCGCACTTGATCTAGCAACTACACTTTGCTTCTTGCTTCTCCAAGTAACTAAGTTTCCTCCTGCGAGCGTACAGTAACCGGATGTAGACCTTCTGTTATCCAGAGATCCAGCCCAATCCGCGTCTCTAAAGGCTTCTATTTTGAGGTGATCATGTTTGGAGAAAAGTAGACCTTTTCCTGGAGCAGACTTTAGATACTGCAAAATGTGAAAGACAACTTGCATATGAGAATCTCAGGGATCATGCATGAACTGACTCACCAGGCTAACTGAATAGGCTATTTCTGGTCTTGGGAGAGATAAATGAGTCTTCCAACCAACCTTTGATATCTCTCCTTATCAACTGACTCTCCAACTTCGCGTTGTAACTTGTGATTGCTTTCAACGGGCGATTCTGCGGGTCTGCAACCTGTCATACCAGTTTCTTTTAAGAGATCCAGAACATACTTACTCTGAGAAATAAATATTCCTCTTTTTGATCTAGCAACCTCAATTCCCAAGAAGTACTGCAATTTTTATAGATCCTTGATCTCAAATTCATGTGCCAACAACTTCTTCAATCAGGCCATCTCCTATTTGTCATCTCCTGTCATTACTATGTCATCAACATAAACTATGAGAAGAGTGAGTTTGCCCGCATGATGTCTTATGAAGACGGTGTGATCAACATTGCTTTGTTGGTAACTAAAGGAGATCATTGCTTTGCAGAATCTGTCAAACCAAGCTCCGGGGGATTGCTTTAGTCCGTACAAGGCTTTCTTCAATCTGCATACCTTTCCTTGACTTTGTGCAGTATCAAATCCAGGAGGAATCTCCATATACACCTCTTCATCTAAGTCTCCATGAAGAAATGCATTCTTCAAATCAAATTGTTGCAAGTCCCAATCAAGATTAGCTGCACAAGACAAAAGAATTCTAATAGTATTCATCTTAGCAACATGGGCAAATGTCTCTTGATAATCCACACCATAAGTCTGAGTGAATCCCTTAGCCACCAATCTCGCTTTGAATCTTTCAATCGAGCCATCAACTTTATGCTTCACGGTGAAGACCCATTTGCAGCCAACCAACTTTATGTCTGGTGGTGAAGTGACAAGTTCCCAAGTCTTATTTTTTGACATGGCCTTCATTTCTTCAATCATAGCTTGCTTCCATTTAGGATTTGTAAAAGCTTTCCTCCAATTCTGGGGAATAGACACAAAAGAAATAGACAAGGCAAAGGCTCTATAGGAGGGAGACGAAGAATTATAGGAGACAAAATTAGATAAAGGATGTTTGGTGGTGTTAGATCTGACTACTTTTCTGTGAGCAATAGGTTCATCTAACTCATTTGGAAATATAGATAACTCACCAGTATAAGAAGGTTCAGCTTCGGTAGATTGCATGATGGCTTCTTCTGCTCTGTTTTTCCTTGAGTAAGTTTTCAAATCAAGCCTATCCAAACGCCCAATAGTCTCCCCTTGAATTCTTTCTCCAATTTCACTTTCCCCCGGTAACAATGTCATCAAGAGGTCTAGTAATGGAACTAGGTAGAATCACTTCTTCCTCCTTACTGCTCTCCCCCTGAAGAGGTGATGAGGTAATACTGAAATAGGGTTCGGATTCTCGAAAAGTAACATTCATGCTAACAAAAGATATCCTAGATGGAGGTATCCTAGATGGAGGATGATAACATTTTTAACCATTCTGTGTCGGAGAATACCCAATGAAAACACTTTATAGCTCTAGGATCAAGTTTCCCAGAATTTCTAGGATGTACAAAGTAAACATACCCAAACACCTTTGGAGGAACAGTATATTCATTCTTACTCCTTAAAGCTTCCGGAGGACTTTGAAAATTGAGGGTTTTAAGTGGCATTTTGTTGATAAGATAAGCAGCCACTAAAATAGTTTCCCCCAAATAAGGTTTCGGTAGATTCATGGTGACATAAGAGATCGTGCTACTTCTAACAAATGCCTATTTTTTCTTTGAGCGACCCCATTTTGTGCACTAGTGTAAGGATAACTAGTCTGATGGAATATCCGTTTGGACTCTAAATAAGCACCAAATCTTTTATCCATGTATTCGTTGTCATTGTCATTTCTCAAGAATTTTGTTTTGGCATCAAGCTGAGTACAAATCATCTTATGAAATGACTGAAAACAAGAGATACTTCACTTTTGGCTTTCAGCAAATATACCCAAGTCATCCTAGTGCAGCAATCAATGAAAGTAACAAACCATCGACTACTAGACAAAGAAACAGTTTGTGCAGGACCCCATACATCAGAATGAATAGTCATAAACGGAGTTGTGCTTCTATTTTCACTCACAGGATAAGAGTTTCTAGTATGCTTGGCATATTCACACGCATCACAGAACAAAGATTCAAATTGAGTCTTTGAAAACAAATCGGGATATAACCTCTTCAAAACAAAGAATAATGGGTGTCCTAACCGTCTATGCCGCTGTATTATTTCTTGGTTGACATCCTTACTTTCCCCAAAAAAGGCTTGACCAGAGTTTTGAATTCCATCTAGTATATATAAGTCATCATGCAATCTACAACTGCCAATCATTTTCCCTGTTTGTAGATCCTGAAAAATACAATGATCGGGAAAGAACTCGATTTTACAGTTTAGAGCTTTAGTGATGGCACTAACAGATAAAAGATTGACAGAGAACTCAGGGACATAGAGCACGGATGATAGTTTAATATTAGGAGTACAAACGACAGAACTTGTTCCAGAGATAGGTGTTAAAGAGCCATTGACTATTTTAACATTATCTCCTTTGAGACACCGAGAATAGTTTTTAATGCCTTTTCTTGCCTGTCATGTGTCTATTTGCACCAGAATCAACAATCCAAGAATTAAGGTGAGCGGCAAAGGCAGTACTTGCTTGCACATAATTGGATGTGGCAACATTAGCGGAGTCAAGTTTGGCTAGGAGGCGCCGAAAAAGTTAAATTTCATCCGAAGACAAGATTTTGCCCGAAACCGTCTCCTTGAATGTCTCCATATTTTCTGCCCAGTCAGAAGGAAATCTAAAGAAAATTACTCAAAAATAATTTGCCTCGCGGGAAACCAAATATGTCTCGACGGAACCAGAAGGGGTTTGTGTTGCGGACAGCCACCAAGAGAGAGAAAACTCGACCTCTTTGATAAAAACGGAACCCTAGTGCTGCGAGGGTGATAACTCACCTCAAAAAGGCAGCAATGGCCCTGATACCATGTAGATTTTTGAGAAAAAGAAAAGACTTCTTGTGTTTCTGTGTATTTCTTACGTCCCTAAGCAAGTGTATTTATACACTAAGTCCTATTACTATTTTAGGAAGGAAAATAAATTACAATTAATTTGCAATCAATTACAATCAATCAGAATAATATCAATTCTCAATCAGAATCAAATCTTTCCTAATAATTAAGTCAATCAACACTATCTCGTTGTTTCTACTATTTCTTTTCGTATGACTTTCTACTATTTTTATATTTTAATTTGTTGTACTGTTGTGACTATGGTTGCCTGAGCCGAGGGTCTATTGGAAACAACCCCTCAACACGCACAAGGTAAGAGTTAGATCTGCATACACACTTGCTTCTCTAGATCACACATATGGCAGTATACTGGGTGTGTTGTTGTACGAATGTCGCATTCCAATGACCGTCACAAGGAGAATCTATATTAAGAGGCAGTATACTGGGTGTGTTGTTAAATTCATCATATGAATAATTCTTATTCAAGTTAAAAAACATCTTAGGGTACATAAATTTATTCCATAAAAAGTGCGTTAGAACACAAAGTAAAAAGGATAGTATATTATTAAGAATCAAAATGATGTACAAGTGTCTGAGGAAGCACAGACAAAGCTAAATCTTAATCAAGAACAAGCTTTCAAGAATATATTATGAAGAGTCGACTTTGGTATAACGTGATTATTCTTTGTAGATGCCTCCGGCGGAAGTGAAATAATATTTCAATGTCATGCATTACTTGCAAATATCATATTAAGAGGCATGACACTATTAGCAATAATAGCCAGTGGTATACTATCAACAATTTTATTGTGAGACCACCCACGTTAGATTTGGTATACCTCTTCAAACAACTTAAATAACCATCACAAATATATCAAAGCAGAACAATGGTGCTAAATTTATAAGGAAAGTAAAATTGATAATACTTCTAAGTGTCAAACGATCGAAATAATTGTCCGGAGTTCTAGAGATATATTGGATATTAATGAACCGTTTGGTGGAAACTTAATGGTTTGAGAGGTGATTTCTGTCAAGTACTACCAGTAGTTCCAAAATCGACAAAAGCAGAGACTGTAAAAGCTATCTTACCAAAGTTATACTTCTGGCCTCAAATGAAAATGATTAAACTGACAAGAAATATAAAGTAAGAACAAATCCAGTATTCATTGTCTTCTTGCTTCGTGTCGGACACGAAGAAGAGCATCCAATAAAAGATGATTTGGTTCTTCCTGAACGCTTGGTTATCAATCACAATGGTAATGGTAGTGCATTTAATAAGAGAAATATTTCTATTATTAGATTTAAACGCAATTCGTGCAAATCGCACGATAGAATTAAAAAGATATCTTAGCCAGCAGAAATGAATATATTGATCAATTAAATAAAAG
Organism: Nicotiana otophora; assembly: GCA_000715115.1. Taxonomy (NCBI): domain Eukaryota; kingdom Viridiplantae; phylum Streptophyta; class Magnoliopsida; order Solanales; family Solanaceae; genus Nicotiana; species Nicotiana otophora. The sequence continues at coordinate 18,423 of AWOL01S0177721.1, forward strand.
ATTGATTGCAAAATTTTATAGTAAAAATAAATATTTTTCAGCTTTTGACTCAACAGAAAATGATATCAATAATTACTACCAAGAAGAATATTTAAATACTTTAATACCAAATGGCCTTCTACTATACATGTTTGTTGTCAAGTTTATTATTTCTTACGTATGTTAGTGTCACCGTATATATAATAGACTAAGTTAAAATTGATTTTCCATTGTATATAGGTTAATTTTGAAGAAAAATATGCCCATCATGCTTCTGCAAAACTTAGATACGCTGAATAGCTTATGTAATAGCACACATATGGTATGTAGAAGTTTTAACAATAACGTGCAAAACTTATGATACTGGTCAATGTGCTTCTAAGTATATTCTTATCCCTGAATTCAACTTTCGTCTTCCGAAACTAAGGAATATCCTTTTAAATTTGTGTGAAAATAATTTTTAGTATGTTTATGTTTTGCAAATACAATAAATAAAGCACAAGGACAAACATCCTAAATATTGGACTATATTTACCGCAATATGTTTTCTTGCACGAACAACTGTATGTTGCACCTTCAAAAGGGATATCAAGATCGACAAGAAGAATTCTGGTTAAGGCAGAGAACTCAAAGCATTAGGAGGAAACATACACACACGAAAACAATTGTCCACAAAGAAATGTTCGTTAAGATACCATCACATTAAATACTTTTAAACTATAATACATAATTATCTAACTAACATGACAAAATTGATCATTTGTGTATGTTTTGATGATGTTTTTTTATTTTAAATTCATGTATTATGCTAATGTAATAATAGTTTTTGACATTTAGATGATTGTTGTATTATTAAACATAAAATTTCTCTCATTAATTAAATTTTATTGTTCCTTCATATAAATGATATTTAAATCATCACGTGCCATTATTAACGTGCAACGCACGTTCGTAGATGCTAGTACTAAAAAAACACATAAACCATTGTTTGACCAATATCCATAAAAATAAAGATAGAAAAGTAGAGAAAAACTCTTCGATTCATCTTTGTGGAATGGACTTGAGGTTCTTTCAAGCTCAATTTGCTTCAACAATGGTGTTCCTTGCCTTCTCAGGCCAAGAATGCGGCTGAAATAAGGGTTAGAAGCTTTTATATCACATCCCTGAGCCAAATGACTAAGTTGCCCCTCAAGATAAAATGCAGACGAATTTGTACTGGTGCTATAGCTATACTTCGCACAGGATCTGGTTGAAATTCCAGATTTTCCTCTGCTTTTCCTGTGCTATGGGAAGTTACTTCACTGCTTGGGTCACAATTTTTCTGTACTTTTCCTGTGCTATGGGCAATTACTTCACTGCCTGGGGTCACAATGTTTTTTTATTTCTTCAGAAATTGCCTTTTAGCTTCATTCTCACTCAAATTATCTCTATTTTTCACTTTTGGCTTCCTACATACAAACTTCAACCATTAAGCTCAATAAATCATATTTCAACCTTTAAGCACCAAAAAAACACATTAAAATAGGGGTAAAATATATCAAATTTCATTGAAATATAGCATATTATCAGTAGTCGTAAAAGGAGTTTTACTTTGATAATCACTCGAAAGATAACAATATCTAGTATGGTTATCATATCCACACGCATCACAAAACAAATATTCAAATACAGTCCTATTAAACAAACTAAGATATAACATCTTCAAACCAAAAAAATTGGGTGCCCTAATCGTCTATTCTGCTCTATTATTGTTTGATTGACATCCTTATTTCCTCCGAAAAAAAAAGTTTGACCAGAGTCTCCAATTCCATCAAATATGCATAAGCCATCTTGCAATCTACCACAACAATCATTTTCAACAACAATAACAACAAACCCAGTGTAATTCTACGAGTGGGGTTTTGGGAGGGTAGTGTGTACGCTGACCTTCCCCCTAACTTGAGTAGGTAAAGAGGTTGTTTCCAGTAGACCCTAGGCTCAGGAAAGATAAAATGAAAGGAGTAACAACATCTAGCAACATTAGCAAATCAATCAGAAAATCGAAGCGAAAGAAACAATAATAATAATAGAAATCTAAGAATAACAAAATACAAGACTAACACTAAGTAGTACTCTAATACTATTGGTATGAACAAAGAAACGCTCGGCTACCTAACCTTCTATCTTAATTCTCGATTTTCACACCTTTGTATCAAGGGTCATGTGCTCGGTAAGCTGGAGCATCGCCGTATCTTGCCTAATCACCTCTCTCCAATACTTCTCCGGCCTACCTCTACCTCTCCTTAGGCCCTCCAAGGCCAACCTCTCACACCTCCTTATTGGTGCATTTGTGCCTCTCCTCTTCACATGCCCGAACCATGTAAGTCTCGTTTCCCGTATCTTGTCCTACATAGGGGTCACGCCCACCTTGTAATGAATGCCTTTATTCCTAGTTTTATCTATCCTAGTATGCCCACACATCCATCTCAACATCCTCATTACTGCTACCTTCATCTTCTGAACATGAGAGTTCTTGAATGCCCAACACTTAGCCCCATACAACATAGTCGGTCTGACCACCACTTTGTAGAACTTAACTTTAAGTTTTGGTGGCACATTCTTATCACATAAAACACTGGAAGCGAGCCTCCATTTCATCCACTCTGCCCCAATACGATGTGTAACATCCTCGTCAATCTTCCCATTCCCTTATATAACTGACCTAAGGTACTTGAAACTTCCTCTGCTAGGGATGACTTGTGAATCAAGCCTCACGTCCCCGTCTGCTTCCCGAGTCACACCACTGAACTTGCACTCGAAGTATTCAGTCTTGGTCCTGCTCAACATGAAATCTTTAGACTCCAGGGTTTGCCTCTAAACCTCCAAACTCGCGTTGGCACCATCTCACGTCTCGTCAATCAATACAATGTCACAATGCAATCCCTTTCTCTGATTGAAAATCTTGAAAAGCATAATGATCAAACAAGAATTTGATTTTACAGTTTAGATATTTGGTGATAAAGCTAACATATAACAGGTTAAGAGGAAACTCAACTACTTGGAGAACATATTATGACTATAATAGTTTCGATGAACAGTCACTCACTTTTGACAATTATATGATTCCAGATATGTTCTAGAGACCGGAGTTAGAGAGCCATTGGTTATTCTAGCATAGTTTCTTTTTGAGACATTGGGAGTTGTTTTGAAAGCCCTTAAAAGAGCTTGTCATGTATCTATTCGCGCCATAATCAATAATCCAAGAATTAGGTGAACATTAAAGGGAATACCTTATTGCACATAATTGGATGTTGCATAGAAGGATAGTCATGTTTGGTCAGGAGTCGGTGAAGATGCTAAATTTCATCTGAAGACAGTTTCTCCATAAGTAGATTCCCTGGATGTCTCCACATATCTGCAATATTAGGCAGACCTCTTGATGTAGCTCCCAGCATGTCTCCTTTGTATACTTTGGCTTTCCACAACAATCACATTGCAAGTGATCTTTATTAGAAGTGATTGTCCTTACTTGCTCATGAGATACAATTAACCTAGATTTCTCGATTAGTTTTGAATAAACCATGACATCAGGTTGGCTCTCTTTCTGTTGAATATAGGAGTATGTATACTCAAGAGAAGGTAGAATTTACCAAGAACATCAACCCTAATCTGATCATACTCTTGGTTCAAACTGGCTAGAAAATTATAGACCCTTTCCTTTCCAACAAATTTTTAAAAAAAGAACTGCATCATTAGTACACTTTGCTTGGAGGTCTTGATAGTAGTCTATCTCCTACCATAACCCACTTAATTCGCACTAATAATCAATGATAGTCAACTGACCTTGAATTCTAGAGATTAATCAGCTTGAATATGTGATAGTCAACTCACCTTGAATCTAGAGAACTACATTATTAGTACATTTTGCTAAGGCATCATTTGCTTTACGAGATTACTTGCACTTAGTTGAATTTCAAATCTTTTTATCAGTGACAAGCAATAAATACTGTTTAGAAATTAGAGGGTGCATTGTATTTAAAAGTCATTTCATAACAAGTGCTCCAGTAATATAACCAAACAATTTTGCTCGTTTTAATAAAAAACAAACAAGATACCAAGCAAAATACGTACCGGCCGATCTAGTTTTACAACACTAATGTGTGAAAGAGAAGTATCATCTACTGCCTTTGTGTCTCCATAGTTTGAACAAATAATAGTCTACTTTTTTTCAAGAATCTGAAGAAACACCTTTCATACCTGAATTTCATAGAAGTAAAAGAAACAGCAAATCTCTCGCTGAAAAGGAATTTGACATGCTGGAATCCTACTTCTGGTGCTCGGAAATTGTTGGAATATGAATGGGTAGGCTCGGAATAGGCCAGCAAAACCACAGAGTGAAAATCTCACTTAAAAGGTCGCCGGCAAGTGGTCTACTCGCTGACACGTGGGACTTACCCCTCGCCCGAGTAGGGGCTATCAGCGGCGCTTGACGGTGCGTGAGACGTCCTTTAACGAAGCTACTTATTTGGGTTTGGTGGTTGTTGCCTGAGGAAGCCTCTGCTAGTGTTAGTTTTTTCACACCACCAACAAAATCGTCTTTTAATGCGTACAACTACCGTGTAGGAGAAAAACCTCGGTCTTTTAAGACAAAAAGGATTCCTAGTGTTATAGCGAGAGAAACCTTTCTTCAAAAGGTAGCAATGATTCTGATATGGTGATACCATGTTGAAGTGTGTTACTATATCAGCTAAAAGTTTGAGCTATTAGAGAGCAGACTTTTATTTACTTAATTTTGCCTTAACACTATTTTTTCTCTTAGTTATGCTATTGTGTTGAGAGGGGTAAGGATATAATTTCCAATGAACAATATCATCAGAGTTTGAACAGTTAAAATAGAGAAGATAAATATTTTGGTGTATTATCACACTACAAAAAGTGCAGATAGAAACCCCAAATTGATTTTTTCAGCACGGAAGGTAAGAAAATTGGAAAACAGCTCCGGTCGATTTTTCATCAAAGATATCCAAGTGCACCTCGAATGACCAATGAAATTAACAAAGCAGTAGAAGTCCAAAATAGATCTGACTTTGACTAGGATCCAAATGTCTGAATGAACAAAGGAGAAATGAGATATTGCCTGATTATCATGACATCAGTGGATGGGGGAGCGATTATACTTACCGAGCTAACACGGCTTACATTCTAAACTAGACAAGTGAGACAAAGCAGATACGACTTTTTTGAAGATTTGATTATCTAGGATGTCCCAATCATCTATGTAATGGATCGGGTAAATCAATAATAGGACAAGCTATGGACGAAGAACAGGTTATGGACGACTTAGGAAGGCTAAGGTAATAAAGTCCTTATGATTCAAAGCCAATTGCCAAGTATTCGCCTGTGCTACATTTCTATATGACAAGAGTTATTGAAGGTCACTAAGCAGTTAAGTGTTTGGGATAAACAATTAATGTCTATGATATTAAAAGGACAATCAGGAACATAAAGAACTGAATTCAAAGTTAAGAAGAATGTAGGCTAGCTTGATTTATTCCGGGATGGTTTAAGATCCATCGACCAATGTGATTGTTGGAAGAGATTGAGAATAAGAAATAGTAGAATAAAAATATTCATTAATAGAAATATGATCAGATGCACCAAAGACGGAGGGACACAAGCCATCTGATTACCTATCTGAGTAACAAAAGCTATCTCAGAAGATGACATCTGCTCGTTCAAAGTATTGGATCCTAGTTTGTTTCAATCAAGTTTCTGAAATCCTCGTGACATATTGTTGGACCACCGGAAGTTTTCACAAATAATCTCCAGAAATTGACAAGCTGTCCCAAGAGAGTACCTCATGAAACTACACCAAATTAGCCAGAAAACTTGGCAGGAAAAGGACTGAACAGTATCGTACCTTAGAAAGATGACCAGAAATCACCTGGAAGGACTTGAAAATGACCGAACTTGCCGGAAAATGTCGTTGGAAAGTTTTGACTTGTCAGAAAATGCTCAAATCTGGTCGGAAAATTCCGAATACAGGCAGACTTGTGACCATTAGTCGACCCCTATTGTACGAGGCTGTTTTGATATTTGGAACTGAGGGAATTCATCATTCTTTCTCTTTCTTTCTATATAGTCTGCCTTTTCTTCACCCTTCAGCATAAACGGCCTAGACTGGTTTTGATTGTTTCTCAGAAGCAATTCATTAATTGTTCAACATTAGCAAATACATTAACAGTTTAAGTAAAGGCATTATGTAAGCTCTGAGTTGTATATACTCTTTATTCAGATGCTTTTCGTAATGCTCTGGCCTTCTGAATAATTGTGTTGGTGCCACTGATATTTTATTAGGGCTCATGTGACTTTATTAGATCCCAGGCGTTGATACTTTCTTCATTCCTCAGCGTCTTATTCCAATTTCATCGGTTACAGATGACCCGACCATGTAATGAAGGATGTTGTGTCTCCTGTTTTGTGAACCTTTGCTCCAATACTGTCACGCCCCAAAACCGAGGAGCGCGATCGGCGCTCAACCGAGTGAACCCGACTGAGCAAGCCTGTTAGATTTCATTCTACCCAAATTCATTTGTGAATAAAGAGGAGGTGTGCTCCGTTAATCAAATACTGAAGAGATTTCATTAACCGCTTCCATTTCATTCCCATTAACAGCATCATTCAATATTTCCAAAATAGTACGAGTTTATAGATTTAATGAAAAACATGTTGCCAAATACCAAAAGTTCTAATCCAATTCCCAACATCAAATACCACCCACAACCTCTCTACGGAGCCTCTA
>AWOL01S0177722.1:9339-25823 GCA_000715115.1 Nicotiana otophora
GGGGGGGGGGGGGTGGCTTGCAGCAAACCCAGATGAAAAATAGAGCCAGTCTCATCAGCCTGGCATGGAGATTGTATCAAAATTATGACACAGTCTGGACTAGGATCTTAATGGGGAAGCACTGTAGTGGAAAGCAATGCAAGGAAAAAGCCAAGACCAGGACTTGGCAATACATACAAGAGAAATGAAAGGTATGCATCAAAGCATCTAGATGAGTTGTCCATAAAGGGGATAGAATCAACGTCCTTTCTGATAACTGGATCCCAAATATGCAACCTCTTAACTCTATCCTTTATGGACCTTGGCATAACTCTGACCTGGCCCTAAAAATCAACTCCATCATTTCCAATAGGGAATGGAACCTTAATGTCATTCATTACCCCGTTCCCATGGCCATTACACGTGTTATCCAATCCACCTTCATCCCTGCTATGAGCAATACTGAAGATAAACTTATCTGGAACCTCACTGGTAATGGGATATTTAGTACTAAGTTAGCCTACAACCTTATTAGATCTGAACTGGACTTCAGTAATGGCCAGGTTGATCATTTTGGTTGGATTTGGAAGCTAAAAGTTCCAAATTAAATAAAAATGTTCACATGGCTTCTGAAGCATAACAGGTTGCCAACTAGCAAACATCTAAACAACATTGGCTTAAATGTAAGTCCCATATGCTTATTTTTGCAGCTCTGGAGTGGAGGACACTAACCACATTTTCTTTGAATGTATCAATGCTAAAACCCTCTGGCTAACACTGTCACAGGAGTGTACAAACCATGCTTGCCACCCCCACCTTGCTTTTACAATGAACAGTTTGGGAACAAATATGGAATAAGGTTAAGAACATGCATTTCAATGATTTATTTGACTGAATAACACTCATGCCTTTCTTTTTTGGAGAATTTGCCTTACTAGAAACAATAATATCTTTGAGAAAAACTTCACCCATGTTTCCCAAACCATTGCTAGAGCTATAGAGTACTACCATGTTGTGTCCAGTACAGTGACAGGAAAAACACAACTACAATCTACATCAAATGGGAACCACCGCCAAGTGGCTCCTACAAACTCAACACAGATGGGGCTGCTTGTCCAAAAACAAGAGTAGGATGGGTTGGGGGTGTTTTCAGGAACAATAAAGGTGACTGGATGCTAAGCTACATGAAGGGTATCCCACATACCACCAGTGTTGAGGCTGAACTCCAAGCTCTCTGGCAGGAACTAAAAATAGCTCTTGACCAAAATTTCATCCTTCAAGAAATTAGCACTGATTCTGAACCAATTATTAAGTTGATAAAATAGGGAAACCTCCACTATAATTTTATTGTTTTTGAATGCAAATCATTTATGGAGCAATTGGGGAATCTAGCACTAGGACATAATTCAGGGAGCATAATCAGGTAGCGGACCTCCTCGCAAAGGAAGGAGCAAGGAAAAAAATTTCTGGAAGGACAAAAGTTTTAACAGTTTCTCCGGTGTTTGTTAACAAGGCGTTGTGGGCACACATTCTAAGAACTGTATTTATGAGAAATGTCACGGGATGTAGTGCAAAACAACTACAATGAAACTGTTGAGAGCATAGCCTCTCAAACTGTGATGTAACTATTTTGTTTATATATATTAGGATCCAGTTTACCAAAAAAAATACAATTAATTTTGCAATTGATTCCTCTTTAATTTGTCAAAATGACAAGTATTTTTAGCAAAATTGAAAGTAAATAGGACCTCATATGTTCCATTTTACGTGACACAATTCTTTTTGCTCCCAAAGAATACATATTTTTCAAATTCATTCTTTTTACAAGAAGGGAGAAAACAAAAGTACATGTAAAACTTTGACAATTCTCAAAAAATCGGTTCAAACAGCTTCACGTCACGCCAAAGCAGTTCAATTAAAATCAACGAACCGATAAAAATGAATGGCTAGCTCTAGATCCACCTATGGTGTTGATGCGAAGTAGGCAAGTAATCTCTATGGTGACCTCTACATACACCAAAAATATATGCAGAAAGTAGAGGAGCTTATCGTTCACTCACTCTGTGCTGAGTAAATCAAGTGACAAGTGGAGGGTACGAACTATAACACATGGCAGCGCCACCGAAACCAGAAAGTAACTAACTTTTGCTTTTCTTCTCACCAACAAAGACACCCATCAATTCCCACTCCTAATCCCTTCAAACTGTACAGAATTCTCTGTTTATTCTTCCCCTTGGATCTTCCAGTTTTCACGGTAAACTATTGCAGAGGCGCACAGGTACATATCTTTAGTACAAGTAGTATTTTTTTTATATCCATGGTTAGGGACCTTAGGGTTCATCTATGTGCGCTTCAACTAGTCCTCTTCCATCAGTATATATATAATTACGGTAATCTTGTTACTCCAACTCTTCGATGGCTTTTTTTTAGTCGGTCTTTCACTTTGCTGTGGATGTGAGGAATATCGGCTTTTGGTGCGTTCGGGTGTTCCGTCATCTGTGTTTGATAGTATAAAGGAATTTTTTTTTTTTTACCTATTTTATGTGATGGTGTTTAGTTGATTAGAAGGTTAAAATTTATAACATGATTTTTTTTGATAACCGTGGTGTGTAGGCTCGTTAGCTTAATAGAAAAAAGTGATTATATTAAGGGGTTGATTGGAATGATTAAAGAATTTGAATTTTTGGAAGTTGTGAAAAAGATGTACAAAAATTATTATTAGTGGATGGTTTAGAACATCACAGAAGAGAAAATTGTCATCTGATTTGGGATTAATGGGAGTATTTTATAGGAAGCATTTTAAGTAGGTGAGAGTAGAACAGTTGCAATCTGGCGAGTCGTAAACACTGGCAATATTGGTAGGCATAAAAGGTATTATAAATAAAAGTTGAGATTGTTTTAATAGAGGTGATAAGGCAGTTGTTATTTCTGATTTGCTGAAATATATTTTTAATAATGGAAGAGAACTAATATCAGAACACAATTTCGTCCAAATGTTTTAGTCAGTACTAAACCTATTCTATACTCTGACGCATCAACAAATTCTGGATTGAAATCTGCATAAAATTGTAGTAACTGTCCAATTTCTAAGTAGTCAAATTGATTATGGTTGGGAGCCAGGAGCTACTCCGAAAGAGAATCTCTGACTATACGCCCACGTTTATAGTACAACCATAAATTAAAGGAACAAACTGTTTTATGCTATGATGCTTCTCTCAGAGATGGTGGTACCTAGCAGAAAATTTTAGTGTTAACATTAGTTTCCAAAAAATAATCTTACGAGTTATTCTTAATTAGCAAGTATGAGCTTTTAGTATAGAAAATCAGCTTTTTAAGGAAGTGGAATAGCTACTTACGAGTCCAAACATGTTCGGGACATGGGGCTACATGGTTACAAACATTTGTAATAGGTTTCGGATGAGTCACGAGATCCTTCAATTAAGTGCAGCAGTGAAGTTTCCTTATTGATCTGGTAGGAGATTCTAGTGGCTATCTTGTTTAAAATTTATTGATCTGATGGTTGTATTGCTGCTACTCAGGAATAGAATCTTACAGCCACGTCTTCTTTGAGTATTGAAGTAAATGGCACAAGCAAAAACAGAAAAGACTTTGAAACTTGCAAATTATGATGCTTACTTTGAGATGGTCCAGAGCAGAAAGAAGTTGCCCCGTAATTTACAGGAAACTTTGACTGATGCATTTGCGAAAATTCCAGTTTCATCCTTCCCTCAAGTCCCAGGAGGCAAAGGTATCTAAATTAGATAAGTTTTTAAACTGTTGTACTAAGTAGGTTGATGTCCAGTGCTGAATCCTAAACGGCTAACTTACACCTCATTCCAGTGATTGAAATAGATGCCGACACTTCCATAGGCGATGCTGTCAAGATTCTTTCTGAATCCAACATCCTATCAGCTCCTGTGAGGAATCCAGCTGCTCAGAATAGTAAGGATTGGCGAGAAAGATACTTAGGCATCCTAGATTACTCAGCTATTGTTCTTTGGGTGCTGGAGGGCGCAGATGCAGCAGCAGCTGCCTTATCAGCAAGTTCGGCAGCAGCGGCAGGAGTTGGAGCAGGTGCTGTTGGTGCTCTTGGAGCACTGGCATTGGGTGCAACAGGTCCTGCTGCAGTTGCAGGTCTAACGGTGGCTGCAGTTGGTGCAGCTGTGGCAGGTGGAGTGGCTGCGGATCGAGGAGCAGGAAAGGATGCTCCAACTGCAGCTGATAAGTTGGGTGAGGATTTCTACAAGGTTATCCTTCAAGAAGAACCCTTTAAGTCGACGAAGGTAAGCAGGCCTTCTAAAGGATTGGCCTTTAAGCTTCTTCCAAGTCACCCTAGCGGTTTGATTGATCAAGAGAGACTTTACCTTTTCATGGTGTTTGTGTCTAAGATATTTGTCATCTAGTCTTAAAAACTCTCAAACATGAAATAAAATGACCAAGTTGGAGGACACCAGAAGCTAGACTAAACTGTATTCAGAGAATTTGACATGAATACACATGATGAGGTCCACTAATTTTATTTGCAGGTGAGCTCCATCATAAAATCCTATCGGTGGGCACCATTTGTTCCAGTAGCAACAGACAGTTCTATGTTGAGTGTCTTGCTGCTGCTATCAAAATATAGGATGCGGAACGTACCGGTGATTGAAAGAGGAAATCCATTCCTTAAGAACTTCATAACACAATCGGCTGTTATACGGGGTCTTGAAGGATGCAAAGGGAGGGATTGGTTTGACTGCATCTCTGCTCATCCTATACCAGAGCTTGGCCTCCCTTACATGTCCCCTGATGAGGTCAGAAATTTGTAGTTCCTGACACTTTTAGATATTATTCTGATATTACAGAAGTTTGGTGATGCCAAGTCTCTGTCTTTCCACATACACACAGGTTATTTGCGTTCAAAACGATGAACTGATTTTGGAAGCATTCAAGAAAATGAGAGAGAACAATATTGGAGGTCTTCCAGTTGTGGAAGGGACAAAGAAGAAGATAGTTGGCAATGTAAGCATAAGAGACATCAGATTCTTGTTACTCAAGCCTGAACTCTTCTCCAATTTCAGGTATAGTACAGATAACTTGCTTCTTCCTCTGGGATCTGAATATTTGATAACTTCCAAGATAGGGTTTCAATTCTAGAGACCTTCTCATGGTTGAACATATGCATGAAAATCAGAAAACTCCATTTTTGATACATGACAGTTGAATTCAATATGTGCATCAGTACTTAATTTTGCCCGTCCGAATTGCAGGCAGCTGACAGTCACGGGCTTCATGAACACAGTTGCTTTGGCAACTCATGATGCCACAAAGGTTTCTACACCAATAACATGCAAGCGTGAGTCAACTCTTGGTAATGTGATAGACACTCTTGCATCCAAGTTGGTTCACAGGATCTACGTGACGGCTAGGGAAGACGATGAAGTCATTGGTGTTATTACACTCAGAGATGTCATTTCTTGCTTCATATTTGAACCACCAAACTTCTTTGATAACTATTTTGGATTTTCAGCACAAGAAATGCTAGGGCAATAATACTCCTGTTGGTGAATAAGCAGGATATGGGGATGTCAAAAGAACCAGCACAAGGTCTTTGGCATAAGATCAAAGAAACAGTCTCGTGTTAAAAACCGCTTTAACATGTACAAGATGTTCCTTTTATGCGACTCGTGCAGCATTATCGCTTGGTAGTTTTTTGAGTTTTTTTGTTTCTCCAGTTCATTCAAGGTCATTCGGTCTTACCACCTAACTACAAATAGGGATCGATAGTGATAAATTGAATCAAAAATTTCATCTTGTTTAAATAATGCTCAACTGTGATGTTAGAATATGCCTCGAGTTACAAAATAATTGCTGGTGTGCCTGTTGTCTTTTCAAAATTTCCTTGGTTACAGGAGTTTCTTCCGAGTATTGCACTTGCTATATCTTCAAATTAATTGGTTTGTTTTGTTAAAGCTTGTGATTTCAGCACAGTTTGTTTGGATTGTTGTTACATGTCAGTTTCATAATGTATCGTATTGTATTGTATTGTATTGTACTGTATTGTTTGATGAATATAACGTTTGGATAGACTATATTGTTTGCCGTAGTTTCATGATGAGCACTAATAATATGAAGAATAAACTTGCAATATTACTAAGAAAAAATAGGATATGAAGTAGAATCTATATATATATATATATAATAGAAGGCCATTGACCAGGGACGTGGCACATCTCTTCAATTATAATGATAATTTATCTAATTCCTCTTTTTTTGCATTAAAATTTTTAAAAACATATATCTTTCTTCTGCTGAAAAGGCACACCGTTTACAGAACTCATTATGTATTTTAGTAATTCACAACCGTTTAGCAGTCGAAAGGTCGCTATCAAAAGCCCTAAATACCCTGCGTGGAAAACCAACTCCAAATCTGTGCGAAAGATCAATTTTCCTTGTAAGAGGATTCCCTTTTCATGTGGTAATAAACGATGGAATGCTGCACATAATGATGACAAATCGAAGGGGCCGGAATGATCAGAGGGATACGGTAAAGGGAACTAACAACTTGCTGTAACTAAACAATGAATATTTGAAGTATACAGAAGACGTAACTTCTCTTCTTCTGTTCTCTGAAGCTTTTCTTCCTGAACCTTAGGTTTTCCTCTTTGAACTATCTTAAGGCCTTTACATTTGCTCCATCTGACTGTCTTTTTGTTTATCATTTTATTAGGATTATATTCCAGTCTTCTACAGACATACTTATATAAATGCTGATTCGATTCGTGCTATTAAAACAAACAGGTTTAATTGGAGCGAAGTGGGTAGTACAAAAACAAGGGGAAAGTGCTTCAGGACACTCATTCACGTAAGCAATAAACTAAGTTTAATTCTTTTCCTTCATTATTCTATGATCAATATTGTTGTTAGCAGTCTACATTTTTCTTACCTTTAAAGAACCTTATAGACATAAGATGTTTGCTACCTCTGCATCAGGTATTGACATTCTCTGAATAAATATAAATATAGTAACAACTATGATCTTCTCTTAACAATTATTAGTTTCCGTATGAAATAACCTTGATGTCTTTGTTCTTCCGGTTTTATGGTAATCATGTAATGGCTAGGTTTTTGTGTGATCAGTGACCATGCTTCTCTGTTAGAGTATTGTGAATAACCGTAGTACAAAGTTCCCCTAACTTTAGAAACTAAAAAAACAAACACAAGTTTGGCACAATTTATTTTAAATAGAGGAAAAAACCTACATTTGAAACATAAACTTTTAGACATGATTTTAAGAACCAGAAGTTCTAACAACTAAATTCCTTTATAAACTGATGTATTTACTTGGTTTGGTTGCGAAAGTATTGCTCGTATTGAGTCTTTCACTGAGGCTCCGGTCACCATCAAAGACTTTGAAGGTTAAAATGATAGTAACATTTTAACCTAGATCGGATCCTTAGGAGTTATCACTGTACTTCTTTCCATCACCAATATATATATTGGAAAGAGGTCATTTGATATTTTTAGTATGGGATTGTTTTGAAGACCATTTTGTCTTAATTTACTGTCATGGGTTTAATCGAAAGAGAAAAACAAGTTACTGCTATGGGCTTAACTTCTTTCCCTGAAAATCTCAAGACAATTGTTTTCCTTTGAATGTATGATAATAAAATTTATAAGATGTACTAAAATTTCTTGATCGCCATAAGGGATTGCAGAAATGCATCATGTGAGCAAATCAAATTTGATTCATTGTTTTGACGAAAACATAATTAAGAAGCACGATGAAATAAGGTCACATTATCTCGTAATTGCCTATATCATTTCATTAAACCTGTTATCAAGCAGAGTTCCAGTGTTCTTGCATGAAGTAACAAAATACAGTTTGATCTTACATTCATGATTCATCCTTAATGTGGATCGGCAAAGTAAATTAAATCTTATTAAAAATTTATTTTTACATCATTTCATTTAAATATTTGAACTTGCATTCATCTGCTATGCAACTGACGCGCTGATCCCCACACCATGATTCAATGGAGCACATGAGTTTTCATGGAGAACATGAGTTTTGTAACCTTGAAGAAGTTAATGAATCAGTACCCTGTCTATTACTGAATGTTGATATCAAAATACTCGACATCTATTTTCTATTGATGAATACTGTTTAAGTTCTGATCAAGATGTTTTACAAAGCAAATAAACCGGTTAAGATCTTATTAGAACCTTTGAACATAATGGTGATGAGTAACAACTTCTTTTCATTCTAAAAATGTTCTTAGTGCTCTATTTTTTAAAGTCCCTCATATAACACGTCTTCTCTTATGTTTTCAGAAAATTGAGTTACAAGTCCCCAGCAATCCCAGGCAGCAGCTGACGAGTTAACATATGCCTTTGCCTTGAAAAACATACATATGCCTTTGCCTTGAAAAACATAAGTGTTAAGAGCGGATAGGAGTACCCGTACTCAAGTATTAAAGCTCTCATAGCGTCATAAATGCCATAGTTATTAAGATATCAGAGGGAACGGTGTATGCAAGTTAACAACTCCAAAGGGAACAAGGGAAGATTTGCAACGACACTAAAAATGCTTCTATGGTTAAATCTGAGTAGTGTGAAGGATCCATGATTTATGTCTATCAATGATATATGACATTNAGTTAAATCTGAGTAGTGTGAATGATCCATGGTTTATGTCTATCAATGATATATGACATTTGTGTGCAGAAGCTTTAACTATAGTTTCCTTTTTTGATTTCAGCATATTTCAAAATAAGGATCATGTGAAGCATGTTACACAATGCAATATATTGGAAGTGAAGGGAATATAAACTTCGTCTATGCTGTTGATTTGGAATGACAAAGGCTCACTATTATATCTAATAATAGTTGGTTATGATTGTGCTAAACAGCCTAGAGCTGCACAGTGTTCTTGGGTTCTCTTTTGCAGATGTAAAAGTGATCCGGCATGGTTATTAATTTTTATTTTTATATGGAACACTAATGTATAGGTACCAGAACACTCAGAAAAAGAAGAAGCCGAATACTTATTTCTATGTGATACTTGCAGTTGGATTTTTTATGTTTATTCTTTTCTATGTAATTTTTCCTTACATATTGGGTTTTTTTAATATTACATATGTATGTCTTCTGCTATAAATATATTTGTTTTATAGAATTTTGCTATAATTTTTTTATCTTTCTATATCAACAAACATTACAAAGAGATAGTACGACCGCGCGAAGCGCGGACAACATAACTAGTTATTATATAAAAGAGTAGGGTAAAGGATAAAATATGATTATTTAATAATAAGGAAGGGTAAGATGAGAGAAAAAAGTAAGGTAACTATGCTACCTCATCAAATTCGCGTTTTATAAAGTAACACTTTTCGTCGTTACGTTGTTAACGATATCATATAATAAAATTTAAGTAACAACTAAAATAAATATTATATTTAAAGTAACAATACAATACAACAGGTAACAACCATCCAAACAAGTTGCCAGTGAAGTAGCAAAAAGGCATGAAATAGAACAGGAATTTAAGGACCTTACTTGAAAAGTCACTACAACATTATTGTCTACGACTAAGGGTGTATATAGGTCGGGTTGATTCGGATTTTTCAATTACCAAACTAAACCAATGGTGTCGAGTTTTTAAATCAATAAACCAAACCAAACCAACAAAGTCGGGTTTTTCGGTTTCTTTCGGATTTTCGGATTTTTTTCCAGTAAAGTCTTTATAGCACAAAATATGTAAATTGTACTTCAAATATTTCTTTAGTCCTATTAAGATACAAATATATATTATATTTTCCAAGAAAATAACACAATATGAGATCAGTCATAACATTATACTAAAATATTCAATAACAAAGATAATAAAATTGCATAAAGCAAATATTGCTAATTAATAAGTCATAATAAAAATTAATATAATCTAAATATACTATATATGTCATGCTAAAATAAGTCTAGCTAATAAGTACTACTAATTACATAACTAAGCACTAAAGAAAAAGATAAACTAAGTTATGTCTTTTCAGTATAAAGCAATGTAAAACTAAAAAATAGATATCTTGTTATAAGAAAAATCAAATTATGGTGGATGTCTACTCTTCCTCCATGATCTTCTCAAATGTTTAATGATATATTTAATGACATATTTTTATGCTTAATGACATATTTTTCTTCACTTTTCATGCCTATATAAAGGTCTTGTAATAGATAGGAAAATACACACAATTGAAGAAGAAATACTCTTCCTTCTCTCTATCTCCATTTCTTGTTCATGTTTTACTAAATTGCTTTTATTTCATAACTTGTTCTTGTTCATGTTTTACTAAATTGCTTTTATTTCATAACATATCCAACATTATCATCATTCTTAGTGTTGAATTGAGTTTCTTTTGTTAGCATTAGTATTGATTTGAACTTTGTTTGAGTTACTACATTTATGGGTTATAAAATTTACTTACCATTCAAGAATGTTAAGTCCAAACTTGAAATAATATGTTAAAAGATAAAATTATAAAAAAAACTTAAGAAATATTTATAAATTACATTACAATAAATATTTATATGTATAAAATATTTTTAAAAATTGTATAAATGTACTATCGGGTTGGTTTGGTTTCAGTTTGACTTTTTTTAGTTAAAACCAAACCAAACCAGTTATGGTCGGGTTTTCTTTTCCAATACCAAACCAAATCAAATCAAACCACAATCGAGTTTTTTTTCCGGTTTGACTCGGATTATCGGTTTGGTGCGGTTTATCGGTTTTTTTTGTATCGCACGTTATATGTAAATATGAAAATCACTGTGATTAAAACCTATTATATATATATATATATATATATATATATATATAGAAGTCTGACATGTTGTGGGTTTGGTTTTATTGATATTGGAGGAATATAAACCACGAAAACAAAATGAAAACAAAAAATTATTATGAAGCAATAAATCTCCAAATGCACAGGAACTCCATTGAACCACGACTAACGCGAGGGCAATGGCTATAGCACTTGGACACTATCAACACAACTGCACATATGAATGATCCATGATACCATTCTTAATTTGCATCCATTTTGAAGATTAACACAAACAGGTATGCTTCAGTCAGTCAAAGACCACGGATTTTTGTATGCATATATAGAGTTGCAAATCGGAGTTTCAATCCTCAGAGAGGTAACATCGCTAAACTTAAACAAGTTTATGAATCTTTTTCAAAAATTCCACCTTTTGTGTTGAATTAGATGTTTGAAAATAGAGCTAATGGAGTTGAGGATGTGAATAGTGTTGTTATTACCACGGGGAGTCTTAAATCTACTAATGGCACATAATTGATTGAACCCTAGAGCATCAAAGCTCTATAGTTAGCTCTGAAGATGTAATGTTTGTAGAAATGCAATAGAGCATAATTAGAGAGCAGCCATATGGGATTCCTAGAATTTTCTCCACTTCTCTTGTTAGACATGATTCACTCATTCAGAGGATATAATGTGCCACTTCAATTCCATACATAATATGGTGTTATTTCACGATTATGATTATGGGGTTGTAGAATGTTTGAATCATGAGCATCATAATCAACACTATTTCGATCCTTTGCATAATATTACCATCTTTTATGATGATAATATGGAAGATGAAGATCATATAGATGACAAATACGGGTGAAGCTAGAGGTGACGATACTAATCAAGTCCAGTTATGGGTAGAGTTTCCTTCTTCAAAAAATAAATTTCCACCATTAGCTCCTGGCAGTTGTTTAGTACAGTCAAATGATGAAGTTCAATACACTCCTGGATCCTCTAAATCGACCTTAAATGTGTTAGTTCCTTCAGGATAAACCCCATCAATGGTTATGGAGTAGATTTAGATTCTATATCTGAGGAAGATGATTCAGACGATGACATAGAGATGAATATGGATATTTTTCAAGAAGAATAGAGAACAAACTCCTCAAGAAAAGAAAACAAAAGATGTTTTAGGATTTAAATTTGGATTCTTTGGTGAACAAGAAAAAGGAATTCCTAGTTGGATACCGAAGAAAAATTAAGGCAGGGAATGACTCTTTCTAGATAGAAAATTCTTGTTTTGCATGGTTATAATAGCAATATTGGAACTAGAAAGCCATTGTATAGAATTTAGGATTTGCCAGTTTCTACCAAGTTTGATCTGCAAGGGTATCGGCCTAATCCCCCTCGATCTATGAGTTTGTACTTTGCTTTAATAAAAAGTGGTTTCCTCCTTTTTTAAAGTTGCATTGATAGTTAAATGAGTGAGCCTATGTTATGTTGATAGTTAAATGAGTTAGCATATGCCATTCAGCTGGTTAATATATTTTCTTTAGATTGCTGTTGCTTTTACTCCATTTCCAAATAGTGTACTAGAGCTAACTTCATCTTATCAACTTTTCCATCTCCGTTATAAGCATGAAGAAAGCTTGAACAAGTTACCTCCAAGATTTTTCTACTTAAAATATACTGATTCAATCTTACATGATCTTTTAGGTATGGAAAGTTATTAGTATTATAATTCTTATCAAAAAATGAAAACACTTCAGTTTATTACCAAGACTCAGCTTACTCTTCAGACATCAATGCAAAAGGCAAAGAGTGAAGTGCCACTGGTCCAAGTTGGATGGAACTTAGCCAAACTAATTGAATATCCATGGCCAACATAAACACAACCATAGCTAACTGATACACCCCCATAGATAGTAGCACCAGTGTTAAATGTCCACAAGATTTTCCCAGTACTGGCATCCATGGCATAGAGAGGGCCATTAGGAGCCACTGATCCTGCAAAAAGAAGTCCATTAACTATGGTGACCGGCCCGTGGGCCGTGTCGTTGCTAGGGTCTGCAGTGGTCCAAAGGATTTGGCCCGTGTTTGCATCCAATGCTACCCATCCACCAGCTGTTGTTGTTTGATTCGAAGGTGCTAAGGTGAAAGGAACTCTATTTCCATTGACTATGTTTGTGTAAACTCGCCTCCCATCTGTGGCTGCACCCCATACTCCTCCTCCCTCCAAGCTCCCTGGTCCTGCTTTCTACATCGCACAAAAATTCTTAGATTAGCAAATTTGTACTAATATTTCACGTTCACAAAGTTGATTCATCAAGACGTCGACTTTAAATGATCAATAGATTTAACTTAAAGAAGTGTTTTTAGCCCATAGTGTATTTTAATTAGTCATAGCAGATTATTTTCTTTTGTTCTTATGTTACCAAATTAAGTTTAATATAGGTTTTACATGTTGTTGCATGTCACTTAACGTCAGTTGCAGAGACAAGAGTTCATACAAAAGGGGANAACCACGAAAACAAAATGAAAACAAAAAATTATTATGAAGCAATAAATCTCCAAATGCACAGGAACTCCATTGAACCACGACTAACGCGAGGGCAATGGCTATAGCACTTGGACACTATCAACACAACTGCACATATGAATGATCCATGATACCATCCTTAATTTGCATCCATTTTGAAGATTAACACAAACAGGTATGCTTCAGTCAGTCAAAGACCACGGATTTTTGTATGCATATATAGAGTTGCAAATCGGAGTTTCAATCCTCAGAGAGGTAACATCGCTAAACTTAAACAAGTTTATGAATCTTTTTCAAAAATTCCACCTTTTGTGTTGAATTAGATGTTTGAAAATAGAGCTAATGGAGTTGAGGATGTGAATAGTGTTGTTATTACCACGGGGAGTCTTAAATCTACTAATGGCACATAATTGATTGAACCCTAGAGCATCAAAGCTCTATAGTTAGCTCTGAAGATGTAATGTTTGTAGAAATGCAATAGAGCATAATTAGAGAGCAGCCATATGGGATTCCTAGAATTTTCTCCACTTCTCTTGTTAGACATGATTCACTCATTCAGAGGATATAATGTGCCACTTCAATTCCATACATAATATGGTGTTATTTCACGATTATGATTATGGGGTTGTAGAATGTTTGAATCATGAGCATCATAATCAACACTATTTCGATCCTTTGCATAATATTACCATCTTTTATGATGATAATATGGAAGATGAAGATCATATAGATGACAAATACGGGTGAAGCTAGAGGTGACGATACTAATCAAGTCCAGTTATGGGTAGAGTTTCCTTCTTCAAAAAATAAATTTCCACCATTAGCTCCTGGCAGTTGTTTAGTACAGTCAAATGATGAAGTTCAATACACTCCTGGATCCTCTAAATCGACCTTAAATGTGTTAGTTCCTTCAGGATAAACCCCACCAATGGTTATGGAGTAGATTTAGATTCTATATCTGAGGAAGATGATTCAGACGATGACATAGAGATGAATATGGATATTTTTCAAGAAGAATAGAGAACAAACTCCTCAAGAAAAGAAAACAAAAGATGTTTTAGGATTTAAATTTGGATTCTTTGGTGAACAAGAAAAAGGAATTCCTAGTTGGATACCGAAGAAAAATTAAGGCAGGGAATGACTCTTTCTAGATAGAAAATTCTTGTTTTGCATGGTTATAATAGCAATATTGGAACTAGAAAGCCATTGTATAGAATTTAGGATTTGCCAGTTTCTACCAAGTTTGATCTGCAAGGGTATCGGCCTAATCCCCCTCGATCTATGAGTTTGTACTTTGCTTTAATAAAAAGTGGTTTCCTCCTTTTTTAAAGTTGCATTGATAGTTAAATGAGTGAGCCTATGTTATGTTGATAGTTAAATGAGTTAGCATATGCCATTCAGCTGGTTAATATATTTTCTTTAGATTGCTGTTGCTTTTACTCCATTTCCAAATAGTGTACTAGAGCTAACTTCATCTTATCAACTTTTCCATCTCCGTTATAAGCATGAAGAAAGCTTGAACAAGTTACCTCCAAGATTTTTCTACTTAAAATATACTGATTCAATCTTACATGATCTTTTAGGTATGGAAAGTTATTAGTATTATAATTCTTATCAAAAAATGAAAACACTTCAGTTTATTACCAAGACTCAGCTTACTCTTCAGACATCAATGCAAAAGGCAAAGAGTGAAGTGCCACTGGTCCAAGTTGGATGGAACTTAGCCAAACTAATTGAATATCCATGGCCAACATAAACACAACCATAGCTAACTGATACACCCCCATAGATAGTAGCACCAGTGTTAAATGTCCACAAGATTTTCCCAGTACTGGCATCCATGGCATAGAGAGGGCCATTAGGAGCCACTGATCCTGCAAAAAGAAGTCCATTAACTATGGTGACCGGCCCGTGGGCCGTGTCGTTGCTAGGGTCTGCAGTGGTCCAAAGGATTTGGCCCGTGTTTGCATCCAATGCTACCCATCCACCAGCTGTTGTTGTTTGATTCGAAGGTGCTAAGGTGAAAGGAACTCTATTTCCATTGACTATGTTTGTGTAAACTCGCCTCCCATCTGTGGCTGCACCCCATACTCCTCCTCCCTCCAAGCTCCCTGGTCCTGCTTTCTACATCGCACAAAAATTCTTAGATTAGCAAATTTGTACTAATATTTCACGTTCACAAAGTTGATTCATCAAGACGTCGACTTTAAATGATCAATAGATTTAACTTAAAGAAGTGTTTTTAGCCCATAGTGTATTTTAATTAGTCATAGCAGATTATTTTCTTTTGTTCTTATGTTACCAAATTAAGTTTAATATAGGTTTTACATGTTGTTGCATGTCACTTAACGTCAGTTGCAGAGACAAGAGTTCATACAAAAGGGGATGCACAAAATGTACTAAAATGTCGCACATAGATTTGAACTTATGACTTAAAGCCTTTTTTTAACCCGCTTAGCCACTACACTAGAATCTTCCTACATAAAGGGAATCAAGAGTTAATATATAACAGAAGTGTTTGTTTTTACCCTATATACACAGTATAATATTCCAGCGAAGGGGATTTAACCTAGTCCTCCCTAACCCTGCTCAACCCGATGGCGTAAAACGACTATGTAATATTGTTAGTGTTCAAAAGTTAAATAACCAAAAGCAAAATGCTACATCATGCTAATTAAGCTCTTGGTTCACAAAATTCTTACTCAGTATAGAAATCATTAAAATATTATTTGTCAAATTTACCAGCAAACAAACGCTACGCATCCTTTCTCTTGTCAAAATTAGTTTGCTCGTGTTAATTAAATGGATGTTTCAAAATTGACGAGTCTATTTAATACTCTAGAGTATGGGGGAACAAAAGGTCACCATTGTATCTATATATGTGCAAGTGTGCAAGACTGATGTGCGGAACAATAAAATCAAATAAACATGCAGCTGCAACATTAAAACAACTTGTTCACAGTAAAGTTACTCCTATTCTTTCTTAAGTTACTAATATCCCTTCCAAAGTTTAATCGTTGAAAAGTTATTACTCGTCTGTTCTAGTTACAACAATCTGATTAGTATTACTTCTTTGATTTCTACTCTGCTTCTCACAAAAGCATCGTCTCTCTTCTGTGTGTTAGTGTTAAAATGTTTCTACCTATATATATATATATATATATATATATATATATATA